>CM060115.1:28769437-28976937 GCA_030522415.1 Channallabes apus | reverse complement strand
GCTGTGCAGGTGTGAATGTGTTGCTTCTATTCTTTTGGAACTGCGGTGCGAGCAACCATGGCCGGCCCAATAGTGATTTGCACGAAAGAAGAGCAGCGTGCAGTGATTCGTGTTTTGTGGTCGGACGGTTGAAACAACTCACTGAAGACCATAAACAGAAGTGTTTAGATATCTGCAAACAAAATGTGGAAAAATGTTTCTTATAGAGAATCATTACTGGTGACGAGACACGGATTCATCACTACGAGCCTGAGAGTACATGGCACAGAAGAGTATGGAACGGAAACAGAAAAAGAAAGTTAAAATGTCGACCATCAGCTGGAAAATTCATCAGTGCTTACAGTTTTCTGGAATTCTCAAGGGCCAGAAGTATTGGAACCTCATCAGAAAAAAGGTTCAACAATCAACAGCGCTCGTGACAGTGAGACTCTCAATGAGGGGCTGAAGACTAAACTTCAGATTAACACAACCAAAGCAATACAGGTACAAATACTAAAAACTAAGAAAAATTACAAAAAATATGCAAAGGAAAACAGAAAGAGAACATTTCACCATTCATGAGAACAGAACAGACCGTTCTGCTCAACAGACAATGATACTACTCGACATTCAGGGTTCCGCTCAGGGGTTCTTCCTATTGTTCCTATGTAATGCAACTGTAAAACAAAGACTGTACAGATTGTAAAAGAGGAATAAATATAACCTCTGAACATAAACTGCATTTTGTTCATCAGCACTTTATTAGACAGAGACATACGCTGCATTACACTAAAGCGGCCTATGGATAGAAAACACGGAAAGTTCAGCTTAGGACATCATGTAGACATGGACACGAAATATCACTTCACTGCTTCGTATGATTTTTAAATCTAAAACACTGACCGTATACTGACCAAAACACACTTTCATGAAGAAATTGTATAATTTTTTTAATTATGCTTTTTAGCTATTGAGAAAAAATAGATTTTTTTTATATATATAATAATATATAATATAATATATTATAAGGCGGCACGGTGGTGTAGTGGTTAGCACTGTCGCCTTGCACCTCCAGGGTCTGGGTTCGATTCCCCGGCCAGGCTCGATTCCCGTCTCTGTGTGCATGGAGTTTGCATGTTCTCCCCGTGCTTGGTGGGTTTCCTCCGGGTACTCCGGTTTCCTCCCACAGTCCAAAGATATGCAGGTTAGGCTAATTGGCGTTCCCAAATTGCCCGTAGTGTGTGATTGGGTGTGTGAGTGTGTGTATGTGTGTGTGCCCTGCGATGGATTGGCACCCTGTCCAGGGTGTACCCCGCCTAGTGCCCGAAGTCTCCTGGGATAGGCTCCAGGTCCCCCGACGACCCTGAACACAGGATTAAGCGGTATAGAAAATGAATGAATGAATGAATATATAATATAATATATTATATATAATAATATATATTTTTTTCAATATTGAAACTTAGAGAACTTGTAGGTCCCCTACATATGAACAGGTTCTCTTCCGAGAGCTCGTTCGTGATTCCATTGTGTTTAGAAGTCCAACAACATTGTCTAGGTACTACTGTAGGATACTAACACAATCTGATATACGTTACACTACAGTGATCTTTAGAATCGTGCCGATGGTTGAACGATTCATGTTAAAAGAACACCTACTGTAGCTCCATTCTCCCAATTCACTTTTGTCTTGCTTGCTGCTTCTTAGCAGTATCAGTTTCATCACTCTTGCTTTTACGCTCATTTCCAGACATCCTGGGATGCACACTGCACACACGTGACATTGTGATCTAACTTCTGCGATTTAACATACGCGGAAGCCTGTTCGTATCTTGTCCGTATCTCTGTCCGTAACAAATGTTCATATGTAGGGGACTTAGTGCGTTATAAAAAAATGACAAACACAACACCATTTTCGTAAATTTTTTATTTATTTTGATTTCTCGGCCTTGACGCGTCTCCAGAAGAGGGAGGTCTGTGGTCCGCTTCAGCGATTTATGGAGCACTTGAGTTTACTCGACCTCCTCACTGAGGCGATCAAAAGAGATAAATATTGCACATAATAACTGCGTGCCATAAAGTGGGCTGGGAAACTGCCATGCAGAAATGGCGAGTTCAGGGTCGCCAAGGAAACGCCAAGGGTGAATAGGGGATTAACCCCGTCCCAGTGGCTCTCAATGCAGCCCCCTGCCGAGAGCCAAGAGCCCATTCCCATGTGCTGCCCTTTATTCCTGTCATTCAAGAGTCAATAGGCAGCCCCTCCTCAAACACACACACACATTCCTATATTTATGAGGTATTTCCATTGATTTGTGCATTAGAGTCGATACATGGTGCCATATCTACTACACCATAATGTCAGAATCGACATTTGGATTTAGTTTCTAATAAAAGTTTATTATTGTCCTTTAGGAAGAATGACATTGTTGCTCTGGGAATCCTGTAATCCTGGAGTTATTAATCAGACTATCACTCCCAGATATATGTATTAATATTTAAACTATGTGTATTGCAGTTAATTTAAACCCCATAATGTCTAATGTTATAGTGACACCTCATCAGTTAAAATACAATCTCACACTCTCACACACACACATTATGATTATGCAGCTGGCATTTAAGCTGGATTTTCAGTCTAGGTCCTTGATGCGTCCTGTTCCCAGCTTCCAAATCGATCTGTTTCCCTCATCATTTCCTTCCTCTCACACACCCTCGTTCCCCTTCACCCTCAGCCTCCTCCTCCTCGACACGCATGAACGCTCATTCTCGCAGACTTAAACACACACTCATTAAAACACAACGAGGAGCTCTCATTATGAGGGCGGGCTCAGGCTTTTCTTTACATGTTTAAAAAATGCTCCCACTTCACCTTCCTGAAGGGCCATATCATCAGACCTCTCACCCTCACACACACACACACATTAGACACTCAGCAGAAGACAGCGATCTGATAAGTGCACTCAGCTCACTTTTGTTACAAGCTTAACACTCACGTCTTGATAAAACTATGTGTTTGCGTGAATCATTTCATTAAGGAAAGTTGAACACACAAGAATCAGGCACCTGTCATGACGCGTGGGTCCAGCAGGGGGCAGTAGCAGCTGTCTGGCTGTCTTACTAACACATGAACTTGTTTATGAGCACTTTCTCCTGGTGTGATTTTCCCCTAAGAACATCACCAGCCACTGCTGTGGTGTGGTGTGGTGTGGTGTGGTGTGGCTTTGTTCCCTTTTTATTCGCACTGATGCGTACAGTTTTTTGTTCGTGTCTGACGAAGACGGAAGAAGGAAGGCTTGAAATTCCAACGTTGGGCTGGAAATATTGTTGTTTGCTGACTTTCCTCATCCTTAGCTCAGACCTTTAGAGGACGCGTCTTGAATATTTATTTACAAACTCTTACCATTTACACAATGGTTGTCCAGATCGGCTAATTAATAAGCGCTAAGGCTTCTCCTGGTGGAATCGTTACAGGTTCTATATGGAACCAAATGTTCCTTCCACTTTTAAAAATTTGAACCTGTCTAGAAGTCAGTACTCACCACCAGCGCTCTCTCTCTCTCTCTCTCTTACACACACACACACACACATTCTTTATACCGTTTAACCTCACGGGAAGCCTGAACCCTTTCCGAGAGGACTCTGGGCTCTAGCCAGGGTACACCCAGGATGAGGTGCTAGTCCATTGCAGAGCACACACACTCACACTCATCCCAGCACTTGGTGGAAACTCACCAAGCATGACTCCATGTACACAGACCCGAGGTGGGAATCGAACCCAGACCCTGGAGGTGCAAGACAACACAGAATTGCCACGTCCTTTATTATAATAATAATAATAATAATAATAATAATAATAATAAAAAGGTTCTTATGGGTGGGTGCCGTGTTGGTGACATGCATTCAGGACCCTTCAGGAGTCGAGTATAATTTGTGTCGATGTAGATAAATAAAGTCCTTTTTCATTTTTGAAATGAAGAAAAAAAAATCTCTGCAAGAATATTATTTAGCGTAGGTTTGTGCTCTTGTATTTGAGACATGGTGTGAGTGTGTGTGTGTGAGTGTGTGTGTCTGTCTGCTGCAGCTGTGTGACGCTGTGATCTGAGGCAGGCTATTGCCTGCTATGAAAATATTATTGCAAGTGTTTATTATTACGGCAGTGTGAAACAGTGGGAGTGTTGTATGTGGTACAGGCTGAGTGAGAAGTGGTGTAGACCTGGCGTGTGTGTGTGTGTGTGTGTGTGTGTGTGTTGGAGCGGGTTTTGCTCTCATCCCTCTGTTCCCACATTCCAGCCCCCAGCACGGTGCAGGGCATTGTGGGTAGGCCTATTGGAGTTGATTAGTTCCGGCTGAATCTCGGATAGAGTTCTGACAGGCTGAAGAAACGAGTGCACAGCATGACAACCCCCCACCCCCCCACCACCCCAACACACACTCATACTCACACCCCCTGCCATGTCGCACACACAATAGAGCCAGCATGACAAGAACTTTTTAAAACACTCCATACTCTCAGCTCCTCTCTCGTTCATCCACACACACACACACACACACACACACACACACACACACACACACACACACACACACACACACACACACACAGAGCATAACTACATCATAGCAAACACAATAGGGTTTAGCTTCACAAGAGCTTTGTAAAGTGCTCTCCTAAAGCCAAAGGCAGCTTTTATGCTCTTCGCTTCCATCATATCATTCATTCATTCCCAGCCAGCGCAGGAACTTTTCCCTTTCCTACACTTCAGTGCGTAACGCTGGGAGCGAGAGATGGAGCAGGAGTCAAAAGAGTGATACATGGACTGGAGCCTTTAGATCACTGACAAGAACAAAAGGAGGAAGAATGAAGGGAGGTCATATTTTATCTGTTTGATAAACTGTGTGCCTGGAGGTGCATCCTACTTCCGAAAGGTTTATATGAATTACTCCAACAACAACAACAATAATAATTATTATAATTTTATATATATATAAATAAATATATTTATTTATATATATATAAAATTATATATATATATATATATATATATATATATATATATATATATATATATATATATTTATTTATTTATATATATATAAAATTATAATAATTTTTATAATATTTTATTTTATAATAATTTTATTATTATTATTATTATTATTATTCTAATTCTAATTATATTTTTTTATATAACTCAAAGCTCAATATTATTCAAATGAATAATAAAAGTAAGAAATAATAATAATAATAATACAGAGATACTTTATTGATCTGGAAATTATATATAAAAATATTTATAATAATAATAATAATAGGATAAAAGTAAATTTTTATATTTAACACTTTTCCAGTTTTACTTCCTATAGTTTATCGACATCTGCGGCTTTATTGAGAGATTTTATGTGTTTTTATAAATCATTAACCAGTTTGCAGTCTTTTCAGCAATTCTAAGAAACACATACACACAAGTGTGTTCAAGTCAAACTGGGACTTTGATTGTCCAGAATAACAGAAGATTATGAAGTTATAAGAGTAGAAACTCCCTTTATTTCTCTATATAATCCCCTGCTACACTAGTGCACATTTTCCCAGTGTTTCACTAGTGCTTGGATACCATCAAGGTAGAAAGTTTTCTTTCCGCTGCTTGCTTCATGTCTGAAATGCTGGCCTCCCAGGATCTCCTTTAATGGCTTAAACATGTGGAAATGGCTTGATGGTGTCCAAGCACTAGTGAAACACTGGGATTATAGAGAGAAATAAAGGGAGGTTTTACACTCATAACTTTATTCTGCTATTCTGCACAATCAAATGTCCCGGTTTGACTTGAACACCCTTCGTTCCTACAGTATAAGCAGGGCTTACTCCAAACTCACTTGCAATGGACGTCTAGGGGCAGATGTTGATAAGAATGGATTGGTGCAAATGAATAAAGCTGTCATCGTTGTGGTTTATTTAATGTTATTCAACACTGGAGCAATACAGTAAACAATTACTCACGCTCAATTAACTGAAGAATTCATGAATAATGTGTCGAGCGCTACAGCTGCCCCCTAGATGTCTGTTGTAGGAAAGTTTGGATTAAACTGGTTGTATGTTAATTTCTCGGTTCAGGGAAATGTTTTGAAATTCTTATCGCTAGTAATGGATAAGTTGAACGAGCTCAAGTTGGCAAAAATAAAATTCTGGAGTATTCCTTGACTATCAGTTTTAATTATATTGAAATATAGGCATTAAATTCTGTGCACATCTTTGAAAAAGCGTGCTGAGTGCCGCAACCACACACAACCACAGCGTTCAGTTCCACAGCCCACCATTCACACTGCAAACTCCTTCAGCCCCTTTTTTTTCACCTCTTTGCTCTCTTTCACCCCTCTCTCTCTCTCCCTCTGTTCTCCCTCATTCTCTCTCTCTCCCTCTCTACGCACATAATTGATTAAGGGCTGCTTCCATAAATCAATTTGAGACGGACATCAGTCAGCGGTGAATGAGAGGAGCCCCCCTCTGGGCGTGCGGTATTAATGTGGCCCAGCAGGCTCTTCTCTTCTCAAAAACGCTGGCACTGACACATACAAATGCCAGAAACACACTCACACTCTCCCTCTTTCTCTCCCACTTCCTCGTTCTCTCTCTCTGTCTCTCTCACACACACACACAGTATCACACTAGTTTCTCATAGACAGGAGTGTAAAAAGAAGGACTTAGGTTGATGTTAAGGAGTGGTGATGGTGGAACAGAAGGGGGCTTGGCACCTCAACAGGAGCATGATCACAAAAAACAACAACAACCAGCTGTGAAAAGCGTCTGAATCTCATATCGATCTGGCGCTCATAAAACAACTAACCCGAGCTTATTGTGCTTGGAGGCGCCATGGTTGTGTTTATTGCGTCCAACTGGACTTTGATAGACAGCACCTTTTTTTTTTTTTTTTACCGTAAAGCATCTGGAAATATGCGGCATAAACAGATCCAGAAGTTCACGCAGTTTCTTAGATTTATGGTGCCTTTGTTCTTGTTCACTTCATTCCTCCATCTTGCGTCCTTCTCACCTTTACCCCAAACACACACACACACTCACACACCCCTTCCTCTCTTTTTCTCTTTCTTTTCTTTCGGCCTGGAGGCACAGAAAGCCGTGCGGTGTTTAAAAACAGTTTGTCTTGTCGAACGCTGCAGAGCCGGGTCACAGCTGAAGCCAATTGCGAGCCCTTCCTGCCTGCAGGGCTGCAAGGTCACTAGGGGTTACGCCAGTGGGCTCGCGCCCAACAATCCGCTCCACTAATGTGCACGGAGTCACTCGGGCACATCTGGATCTTATCTCACGGCCGAAGCACAAAGTCTCTGAGAGTCGTATGCAGGCATGCAGCACGGTTTGTGAGGCAGAGGGCAAGGGGTCACATACACTCACACACCCTGCAGTGTCAAAGCCAGGGTTGAGGTGTGTCAGAGAGCGCGTGCACATGGCCGTGAGACGACTTTCTTCCTCACGCTCCTCTTCCTCACGGGCGTAAGAGGAGCAGGTGAGAGCGAGATGAAAGGTGGCGCCGGGACTTTGAAGGCCGCGCCAGTGGAACAGTAAAGCGGGCGTGCTTTTAACGACCGTGACTAATGAGCTGCAGCCCTGCACACACACGGTCAGAACACACTCATCAACTTCCATATGCACCCAAAACCGAATAATACCTCGCAGACGAAATCAGTCTTGTATGACGAACAGCATGCACACCTTATACACTTCCTTATCATAGGTGCCCGCGGCAGTGGGCGTGGCTTCCACAACAATCATCAAAGACATCCCAATTCATCACAGTACTTTTACAGGAGGGTTTTTCACATTAAACGTGTATGTAATCTTTCATGGATCCCTTTTCAAATTCTTCCAAACATGAACGTTTACAAACGTTTTACTTAAGCCGCACGAGCTCCTGAAGTCTGAAGCATTTCCACGAAGCAGAGCCGATTCACATATAGTCCATGAAACTCCATAAAAGGCAAAGCGCACAGAGAGCTGAAAACAACAAAACATGTCGAAAGAGAACCTCCGGAGTGCAACGTGCGCTAAATCTTCCAATAATGCAGCTCGGACAGTGCAACGTCAGCTACAACAGACACGCACTAACTCTTCCTCCTTTTATAGGGAGCCATTACTTTGGTTCTAACTGAACAGCTAGTCTTATTTGTCTCAATTTATAGATTTGTTTTGAATTGCTTGCTCTTTTTGGTTTTTTAATATAAAACACAATATATGTAATTTGCATGTGTAATTTGAAAAGAAGAAAAGAAAAAAACTTGAAAACTTGAAAGCATAACCTGTTCATTAAATCGCATTAATAAACATGTTAACGATGTGGAGTTCTTACGAATCATTAACGAATTCATTAGTTAGAATAACAAGACCCAGGTTTCCACTTGCACGATGGTGGACGTGCGCTTCCTCTTCCTTTGCATCATTTTCATGATCATACCGTACTCAAGATCAGACACCTGTAATTATTAACCCACACACCTTTAGCATTAATTACAATCACACACACATACACACACTCACACGCATGCATACAGAACTTTCCTCAGGCTTTTACACGCTCACACTGTTCATTGTTTTTCCAGGCATTCTGTGCACCTGAGCCATTAATGTGAAGTGGTTCACAGCAGGAAAACTCATTTACACACACACACACACACACACACGCACGCACATGCCCTCATTCCCTCATACACACACTCACATATATAGATACAGCTAGCCAACAACACCTAGCTCACCGCCCCCTCATGGCTCCATCCAATGGCGGCTTTGGCAGGGCTATTAAAGGCACATCTGGAAAGACATTCTTTTTCTTTCTCTCTCTCTCTCTCTCTCTCTCTCTCTCGCTCTTTCACTCATGCAGTAAATGCCACGCCACAAAAAAAAAACTCTCATAAGCAGCTACAAACACATTAATGCCAGCGTTAGACAACGTCAAACGTCCTAATTATCAAGCGTGTTACCAGGGAGAAAAACTGAGAGAGAGAGAGAGAGAGACAGAGAGATGGAGAAAGAAGAGAAAGTGATAGATGGTGGCCATGGCAGCCATTTTGGCCCTGAAGAGGTGTGAGATTATGGGGTGTTTCTTAGACATGACCAGTGATAAAGAGGAGTGTTTAGGGAATGTAGTTAAAACTGTAATAAAAATTTAAGTTTTAAAGTGTGATAATAATCTATATATTCTTTCTTCTTCTTCTTATTATTATTATTATTTGTTTACTATGCTCACACAATCTTGTCTCTATGACACCATTTTGTTTCTTAAATGTTGTATTTCTTCATCTTCACATTAACGTTAACTAAATGGTTTAACTATTGATACTAAAATTGGAGTAAGCTTCCAGAATCATATAACCTGTAAAAATTACTCCTTAAATTGTTTTTTGTGGTAAAAGCTTAAAAAAGGAAAAATACTGTAGTGTCCGTAACCATGTCAAATTCATGCTGCAATTTAGCATTTTAGAATAATACACTTTTTCAGGTTTATGTCTTTTCATGTGAAATCTAATTCGGCCAAGGTTCATCTGAATGACAGTTAAGATCACGTTCATGTTAAGATGAAGACACTACATTAAGGGGATTGAAATTGTGTTCAGCAAATGTGTTTCTTTTTATCTGATAAAAATATAAATGTGTTTGCATATTTACAAAAAAAGCAAAGCATGGATCGTGAGATAAGAAGCTTTACTTATTGTATATATGATCCTATCTGATAATTCACTTTTGCACCAAAGTGAGACACTTTTTAGCACTAATACCATGTTTTGGCAGAATGCTTAACTTCTGGTGAAACCATTAAGTTTTACAACTGCACCGTTGTGTCTGTATGTACATCTTTGATGTAGGTTTCAGCCATCTTGCCTTAAAGTGCGAGAGCAGTTTCAGTTTTCTGCGCATGCTTTGCCTTCAGATGATGGGAAACAGACATCTTGCGTGTACCGTGTCTGCTATCTCAAAAAAAACAAAAAAAAACATGCAAGCTGTTTCTGCGTCAGAATATTTGACGAGGGTTTGTTGTGAGAAAAGCAGCACGGACTCGCTCTGGCTCTCGAGCCCTAACTATATATATTTTTTAATGAAAGCCTCTGTGGTGAAGTAATGGCTAGTTGGGTTACGGCTCTCGAGAACAAGCAGGAAGTCTCAGTACAGGACCGGGACTGGAAGAGCGCAGGACTTCAGGAGCGAATTATTTGATGCACAAGACAGCGGAAACCTGAAGCCTGGCCTGAGCCGCCTTTGTTCCCGCTCTGCTTTCCTGTGACGCTTCCAGGCACCGAACCAGCCAGAAAATAAAACAAGCCACAAGAATCTCCTGGCAGGAGCCGTCACTCTCCGGTTCCCTCTGCAACTCCATCAGGCCCGAGGAGACTGAGCGAGGAAGAGGGAGGGAGGGAGGGAGGGAGGGAGGAGAGGAGGAGAAAAAACGCCAGCTTTTTGGGCTCTAATTTTTAATGAAGTCTGGAGAAAAGAAAGGAGAGACACAGCGCTGGATGAGAGATTGAGTTTCATTTTCAGGCCTGAGCCTCTTAAGCAGGAACATGTGTGACTCTGAAAGTTGGAGAGGGTAAAAAAAAGTGAAAGGGGAAGGGAGGGAGAAAAACTCAGGGAATATGTTTATAAGAATAAATGTGAATAAATAAGAAAGGAAAGAAACAGCAAGGGTGTGTGTGTGAGAGAGAGTGAGCGAAAATGAGACAGACGAGAACGAGGGAACGAAGAGACGAAGGTTAGGAATGTGAGATTGAAAAAAGAGAGAGAAAGGAGAAAGTGATAGATGGATGGATCCAGTTCCACGGTGGCCATTTTGGCTCATATGAGGTGTGAGTTTATGAAGTGAAGAGCAGAGCTGACCATCAAGAGAGTTTGTCTCACTTGTCAGATGTGACGGATACGATTCTGAATTGTTATTTCACTGTCGTTTTAGTAACATAACCACAACGTTATTAAGATGTAAACATGATACGTTCTTTACGATGAGTAAACTAAAAGCAACTAAGTATACTGTACTTAGGTCATTTCATATCATTAGAGACATGACGACAGGACCAGACGAGAGGACAACTGGTTGTCCAAAAGTTTGCACACCCCTAACTACAAAATGATGATGCCAAAAGCATTATGGTTGTGCAGATATTTTATCATTATAACAAAGCACAATATAAGGACATACTGTAAATATAATTTTAAGACGAATTATTCATTCATTCATTTTCTATACCGCTTAATCCTGTGTTCAGGGTCGCGGGGGACCTGGAGCCTATCCCAGGAGACTTCGGGCACTAGGCGGGGTACACCCTGGACAGGGTGCCAATCCATCGCAGGGCACACACACATACACACACTCACACACCCAATCACACACTACGGGCAATTTAGGAACGCCAATTAGCCTAACCTGCATATCTTTGGACTGTGGGAGGAAACCGGAGTACCTGGAGGAAACCCACCAAGCACGGGGAGAACATGCAAACTCCATGCACACAGAGACGGGAATCGAGCCTGAAGATGAATTAATAGTGAAAATTGTAGATTCAAAGTAAAGAATCTTGTTAAACCTTTCTGTCTTTTTGTCTGCTTGTGCTACATGTTCCCCTCGGGTAAGTTATTTCTCTCACTAAACATTTGTCTTTGTGTGTGTGTGTTTTGCAAATTCTAATTCTAGGTTGCACTGTTGGAAACACTTTAACATCTCTCCGGTCGTGTGAAGAGGTCAATATTTTCTGATTCAGCTCTTACGAGAGCTGTGCGCCAGATTCCCGTTAAAGAGACAGAGCTGGAGCCTGGTTCTACTTTCCATGCTTTGTGTTAGTGTTAGTGTCTGTTAAAGAGAATACAAACTTTTGAGTGAACTAATAAGTACCAGATTAACGTGTGCTGATGTCCTTGACATGTTAAATGAGAATGCATCATTTGAATAAACATACAACAATATTTTTTTTAGGATCTGGAAAAAGAAGGAAATTTTTAATTGCTTTCTTTCAGTCAAAAACCAAGGGGCGTGCAAACTTTTGCAGCACATTGTATGTATGAGAGGAGGGCAGCGTGAGAGGATGAGAAAGCGGGAATGTGTGTATGAGAAAGAGAGTGTGTGAAGGACAGAGAGAGAGGAGGAAAGGAGGAGAGGGAGGGTAGAGCCTGAGCTGAGTTCTGCGGTAGGTAAATAGGGCTCTGACCCAGACCCAAGCACTGGAACACCACTCTCTCTCTCTCTCTCTCTCTCTCTCTCTCTGTCTCACTCTCTTCCACAGGATTTGCTCTGGGTTTTTTTTGCATGTTGTTCTTTTTCGAGGTAGAGGGTGAAGGGGGGGGGATCAGTAGGGATGAAGAAGAAGGGGGGGAGGGTCGACTATTAACGAGCGCCATCGTTTTTCTAATTAGAGCTTTGGGGAATATTTTCTTAAGGACTGTCGACCCTCCCTGAAGGGCTCAGAGGGGAGTGGGAACGGGATTGTGAGTGTGTGTGTGTGTGTGTGTGTGTGCAGAGGGAGAGAGAGAGAGAGAGAAGTTGGAAAGTTTGAGAGAGGGAGTATGTTTCTGCAGTTCGTCCAAATAAAATTTAAGCCGTTTTTTTCCCTCTTGGCGCTCACATGGAATATTTCTAAAGCTGAAGTCATTAACGGCTCTAATAGAACAGACTTTATTGAGAACAGACTCAAATCATGTCTATGAGGTAATGCCTGAAGAACACACACACACACACACACACACTTTAAATATATACATATCCATAAACATTGGCATACAGTATATACCTGAATTCCATATCTGTCTTTTATTCTGCTCTCTCTCTCTCTCTCTCTCTCTCACATACAGAGTTCATGAGGATCGAATAGCACACATCCTCTTCAGAGAGTTTGGAGAGCGGAGGGAAAATTTTCCTTTCTCTTTTCTTCCTTCTCCAAACTGTCTTTTCTCCTCTTGTCCTCCTTGAGATGATTCTTTTCACTGTGCCTGCTCTACTCACTGCTTTGATCCCCCCCTTCACACACACACACACCGTTTGTGGGCCTCCAGTGAGCTCAGTGGAGCAGTTTCCTAACTCAGGCCAGATTAGTTTGTATGTGTGTGTGTGTGTGTGTGTGTATGCGCATGGACTTGTTTTTCTATCATGATGACCCCTGAGGCTAGGAATATCTGATGTTTTGTAGGTTTTACTTAATATACATTAGTCCAAAAATGTTTCTGTCTTTCTTGTCAAATTTAGGGGTTAGATTTAAGTTAGATTTAAGTTAGATTTAGGTTAGATTTGGGTTAGATTTGAGTTAGATTTAAGTTAAATTTGGTTTAGATTTAAGTTAGATGTAGGTTAGATTTTGGTTCAATTTAAGTTAGATTTAGGTTAGATTTTAATTAGATTTAGGTTACATTTACGTTAGAATTGAGTTAGATTTAGGTAATATTTGGGTTAGATTTAAGTTAGATTTGGGTTAGATTTAAGTTAGATTTGGGTTAGATTTAAGTTAGATTTGGATTAGATTTAAATTAGTTTTAGGTTAGATTCAGGTTAGATTTAAGTTAGATGGTGTTGTTGGTCTTTCAGCTGCTCTTGGCAAGGGGTCGCAAGAGCAGAATATCCAGTTTGCACAACTTGGCATAGGTTTTATGCCAGATACCCTTCCTGACGAAACCCTCCCATTTTCTTCGGGCTTGGGACCGGCACAGCATCCAGTTAAGTTAGATATAGGTTAGGTTTGGGTTAGATATAGGTTAGATTTGGGTTAGATATCGGTTAGATTTGGGTTAGATATAGGGTAGATTTGGGTTAGATATAGGTTAGAGTTGGGTTATATAGGTTAGATTTGGGTTAGATTTGGGTTATATATAGGTTAGATATAGGTTAGATTTGGGTTAGATTTGGGTTAGATATAGGTTAGATTTGGGTTAGATATAGGTTAGATTTGGGTTAGATTTGGGTTAGATATAGGTTAGAGTTGGGTTATGTATAGGTTAGATTTGGGTTAGATTTGGGTTATATATAGGTTAGATTTGGGTTAGATATAGGTTAGATTTGGGTTAGATATAGGTTAGATTTGGGTTAGATATCGGTTAGATTTGGGTTAGATATAGGTTAGATTTGGGTTAGATATAGGTTAGAGTTGGGTTATATATAGGTTAGATTTGGGTTAGATTTGGGTTATATATAGGTTAGATATAGGTTAGATTTGGGTTAGATTTGGGTTAGATATAGGTTAGATTTGGGTTAGATTTGGGTTAGATATAGGTTAGAGTTGGGTTATGTATAGGTTAGATTTGGGTTAGATTTGGGTTATATATAGGTTAGATTTGGGTTAGATATAGGGTAGATTTGGGTTAGATATAGGTTAGATTTGGGTTAGATTTGGGTTAGATTTGGGTTAGATATAGGTTAGATTTGGGTTAGATATAGGTTAGATTTGGGTTAGATATAGGTTAGAGTTGGGTTATATATAGGTTAGATTTGGGTTAGATATAGGTTAGATTTGGGTTAGATATAGGTTAGATTTGGTTTAGATATACAGTAGGTTAGATTTGGGTTAGATATAGGTTAGATTTGGTTTAGATATACAGTAGGTTAGATTTGGGTTAGATATAGGTTAGATTTGGGTTAGATATAGGTTAGATTTGGTTTAGATATAGGTTAGATTTGGGTTAGATATAGGTTAGATTTGGGTTAGATATAGGTTAGATTTGGTTTAGATATAGGTTAGATTTGGGTTAGATATAGGCTAGATTTGGGTTAGATATAGGTTAGATTTGGGTTAGATCTGGGTTAGATATAGGCAGAGGTGGAAAGAGTAATAAAATTTTGTACTCAAGTACAAGTACTGTTACTTCAGTGAAATTTTACTTAAGTACAAGTAAAGTTACCCTTATAAAAATCTACTCAAATAAAAGTAAAAAGTAGCTCATTAAAAAATTTACTCAGAGTAAAAGTTACAGAGTTACTTTTTTATTTTAATTTTTTTAACTGTGGGGGTGATTCTTTTGCAGAATTGTTTTGCCCTTGGGTGTTTCCATGTTCACTCTTATATTAACAGATTATTGTTTGTGTTTAAATGTTTGCTGTGGGTGTCGATTGTATATTGATCTGGCTCTGCTTTTTTTTTTTTTGTTAAATATAAAAAAAAAAAACACACACAGCGGGGGTGGGATGAGGCATTCTAGCGTAGTTCAAAAAAAGATGAGCAGATATAAATATTAAACTAGTTGTGTTTAACTGAAGGAACACCTTTGCATAATAAAGCTGTTGTCTTTGTTGTGCTTGAAAATCAAAGTGGTCACTTAAATATGGTGTTACGTCCCAGTCTAGGGCCATACAGCAAAATAATGGTTCAGGGTTCTATTTTAAACTGTATGGAAATGGTGGAACTAGATCCAATCATTAACTGATGAAATAATGAGGTTTGTATATACAAACACACACAACAGCAGGAGGAGGATCAGATTCAGGATGGACCCAGGCCAAAATAACAAACAAAATGGTATTTATATTTAGTAGGTAGATTACCTGCAAAAAGAAACAACAACAAAAAAAAAACCCAGAAACAAAAATACAGGTACCTTCCCGGACTCCCTAAACCAAAAACAATGAAATTATCTACAAATATATACAAAGACCAACCAAACCAAAGGGACAAAGCAATAATCAAAGTCAATTGGAGGCAAAAAGTCAAAACCGGAATACACAACCAAATGTCAAAACGCCAAAATCACAACCTCTTTCATCTTTTCTGCGTCTCTCCGGTTTATATTGTATATGTGGTCGCGCTAGTTGATGACGTCACTCAGGGCGGAAGCGACCGTGTGGAAGGTCAGGTAGATGCCGATGTCAGAAAACCTGGAGTGGAGTCTGGAGCGGCGCGTGACCAGGACATGATACACACACGCGGCGCAACGGAGCATTTATACAAAGCATAATATTTTCATTATTTTTGCATTTTCATTCATTTATTTTTTACTCAGTAGCGAATATGATTTAAAATGTAGCGAATTACAATACTTCAAACAAAACGTACTTAAGTAAAAGTAAAATTACAGATTTTTAAAACTACTTTAAAAAGTAGAAATACACAAAAAAGCTACTCAATTACAGTAACGCGAGTAAATGTAATTCGTTACTTTCCACCTCTGGATATAGGTTAGATTTAGGTTCAATGAGAAACATTATGAACGGACATTTAAAAATATATAGAGGAAACAGATTTTCCCTACAAATGTTACCTATTAACAATGTCTCCTTGAAAACACTATATTTTCTATTATATTACACACACAAAAATAATAATAATCTTACTATTCCCATGGACGTATTATTCTCATATTATATGCTCTTGAAGATACAGTGTGTGTATAATCCACCACAAACATAACTTAATCACAATTACTTACAACATAATACAACTGAATAAAAATATATATAAACAATAATTGCAGTATTTTGTATTTATTTAATTCATTTATTTTCATTTCTCATCTACATACATAAGACAGTAGCTCAGTAGGGCCGTTTCAACTAATCAGGGGAATGCTAGCATCCTGAAGGAAACTCGCTAAAGCATCGCTAAGTGTTCTTCAGAAGTTGTAATCATTCATTTATACCGTGTCTTTGGTTTCTAAAGTATCACACTGTATCTCAAATATTAACAAACTATGGTATATTTGTTATATTAGCGTTATATAGCCATATGCTAGCATTCAGCTCATGTAGCTCCCATCCCCATGTTAGCATTCTCCTAACCTCACGAAACAGAAATAATGGGAAATCTTTTTTCACATTTATTATCAAAAAGCAAGCTTTTATTACTTCCTGGTTTAAATTAGACTTAGTTTATTAGAATTAGGACTAGATTTTTGATGATCTATCTATCTATCTAGCATAGATCAATCAAAAAAAATATTTGTGCTTATATGGAAGCCTTGCCAGTGTGTTAATGGAGAGGCTTCAGACCTCAAACTGCGTATTTGGGTTTTCGGATACGTCTGGTAGAACAAAAGTCATCATTAGTTCATGTGTATCTGTGCTATTTCTTCTATGTATCTGTCTCTGTGTCCCATTTTTAAACATGCTCAGTCATGTTTATATAGTTGGTTAAAATTAAACAAAATTCAGTTCATCATATTGCCTATTTTGTGCTGAAAAATTATATGTATCTATGTATATGTTTATTTAAAAAAATAGCAAAACAGACATTAGCTAAAATGTCTAAACGATTTATGCTAGCATTCAGCATTCAGATAGCATGTAGCTCCCATCCCCATGTTAGCATCCACACTAGATAACAAACAGAAATAATGGGAAATATTTTTTCACAGTTATTAACAAAAAGCAAGCTTTTATCACATAATACATCTATTTATTACATGATCTATCTATCTATCTATCTATCTATCTATCTATCTATCTATCTATCTATCTATCTATCTATCTAAACTATCAGTCAGTTTTAAGATATAAATCCTATTTAATAAAACATATTCTAAGAATTATGCTTTAGACACTGCAAACAGCAAAAACACAGTATTGCAAATTTATTGTACACTTTTTTTGCCACAAGCTTCAGAATCATGAAGCCTACGACCTGATGAACTTCCCTTTATTTAAAAAACAACAAGCAAAAAAAGCATCTTTGAGCAGATCAATGGATTAAGCATTAGTAATAAACTAGTGCAACTTGCTATTCGTTTTGCTTGAAGCATGTAATGATCATTGTACATGAGACTCATCATATACAAGTTTGTTCCAAGAATCAGTAGTCTAACTGCAAAAGTTCTAAGAATGCTAAAAAATGAACCATAATGAAGCAGATGTTTTTAATAATACTGCAGGAATGTTACAGTCTAGCATATTGTACACTTGTCTGGCCACAAGCTCCAGTATCCTGAAGGCTACTGTGTGTGTGTGTGTGTGTGTGTGTGTGTGTGTGTGTGCATGCGTGTGTGCATGCATGCATGCGTGCACTTAGAACCTGATGAATATTTCCTGCAGGTTCTAGTAACTATATCTGTTAGCTGTGGTGTTCCTGAGAAAGGGAATCAGAAGTGTGTTTGTTCAGTGTGTAGAGTGTTGTGTGTTGTGCAAATGTTTGGTGTTGTCCTTTTTTTTCATCAATATTTTGGAAACCTTGATCCACCATGTCTCTCTCTCTCTCTCTCTCTCTGAATTTAGAAAGGGTAGTGATGGCGTAAATAATGTTAGTTCATAAAACTCTTGGATGAGCTGCGATTCTAAACTAAAGCGGCCAATCAGAGATGAGAGTCGAACACAATGCGAGATGTTTTCCAAATTCCTGCTGAAATCCCAAACAGCTAAAATTAGCTCACTTATTGGAGCCATGTGTGGAATGGGGAGAAGGACTGTGTGTGTGTGTGTGTGGGGGGGGGGGGGTCATGAATCAAACCAGTGAAAAAAAAAAACAGTTTATCTTTTCTCTGATAATACAACCATGTGACGGGCTGAGTGTTAGCCGTTTATTTGTTCCCGCAGATCTGTGTACATGCTAACACACACATACACACACACACACATACACATGCTCAGGCTCAACCTGATGCTCCAACACACAGTCGGGTTCGACAAGCTACAAACACGTATCATGAATGTCTGCGGCAAACATTTATATAACGCACACACACGCACACACACGCACAATTCTGACAGGAACAATGGGCACATATGAGAAGCAAAACATTAACACTGTCTCTCACACACGCACACTTGAACAGGGTTTTACACTTGGAAGCGCTCACTCTCACTTGCACCAACACACCCATCTGTGCTGACCCTGTGTGTGTGTGTGTGTGTGTGTGTGTGTGTTGGTCTTATAGTACTATAGAGAGTGCAGCTTGAGCGCCAGGTGTTTCTGATTAAGGCCGCTATCAAAAGAGAGGGGGAGAAGAAAGGCAAAGTGAAATGCATGAACTGAGGAAGGAGAGAGAGAGAGATGGAAAGAAGGACGGAGGGAGGGAATTTAAAAAACAGAACACTCTAACCTCAGCACAGCTTCGATACACTAAAGAAAGGTCTTGTGTCTTTTCTTATCTCTGTCTTAGGTGGGACACAGGAACTACGTCTGTCATGTGTCACTCCATGATCTCAAAAAGCTCTTTGTGTGTGTGTGTGTGTCCACATGGATTGAAATATTTGTTGTGACATTGACCTCGTCATCATAAGGAAAACTGTATTTATTTATTTTTTACCTACAAGAGCCAAAAGTTCTCTTTTTATAATAATTAATAACGTGTGTGTGAGTGTGTCTGTGTGTGTGTGTTGCGAGTTGTGTAGAGCTGCCTGCTTATTTGATAAGAACTCGTCCGTCCGGAAGAAAAATAAACAGGCCGGCGCAGGAAGAGCTGCTGCTACTGGAGCACAACACAATATTTACACGACAATACACACTCTTCACTCTGCCACTTACTCACTCACTTTCTCCCTCTCTCTTTCTCTCTCTCACTCACACACACACACACACACACTCACACTCACACAGAGCAAGGAAGAAAACTGATGTTTGTCGGTGGACATTAAATAAATCTACTGTACTTAGAGATGTAACACTTTGGTTTTAGAGTTTCGCGAGCTCTATTCGCTTTAATGGAATGAGATTTTCATTATTTTCCTGCAGCTTAGGAGAGATTTTTGGAGAGACTGTTAACTGGTTCTGTGATTTATTGGGGATACTACTTAATTTTAATGAGCTTTCTAGGTTAGGCAGCATTTTATGGTCAGTGTTAGTGTTTTTAAAATGCAGCATAAAAGCACTTTGGGAAAATTTGAAAACTTAAAAACAAAACAATCCATAATTTTGTTCTGTTAACAAGAGCATAGTGAATAATTAAGTTTAAAAACAAAAATAAAGGTGGACAGAATTATGGTTCTGACCAACACATTTGAAAGTCAGCTTTTAAATGCATCTTATTTTTGCTATTAAATAGTTTATTTAAAATGTCCCAGAACGTTTCTGTGTAATGTCCAAGTCGCGATCTGATTTTATGAGTAATAAATTCCAGTAATAAAATAAACAACCAGTCCATAAGTGATGATTTTTTTACTTCAGATTTTGATCAGATTACAAACGAGTAAGATTAATAAGCAAGAGAAAGAAAGTTCATAAATGTGCATAATGTACAAAATAAAAAATGTTTTAATGAAAGCGAGGCATCGAGTCAAATCTGAATCCAGAGTTCTGGATCCAAACTTCCTTTTTTTAAAACACCTTCATCTATGTTGACTTCTGCGATTACTTTCTTGATTCTTTATAACGTCAAGTCTACATTTCTTTACAGATAGCATCTGAAGGCACTGACTTATCACACGGCCCAGATAGCAAAATATACTTTAAAAGAGGCAGAACCTCCATTTTCCAGGCATTTTCAAATATCTCGGAAGTACAGATCTCAGCTACGCTCCACACTACATGTGTTTCTGTAGATATGTGAGAGAGCGAGAGAGAGAACGAGAGTAATATAGTGGCTCGTGTTTGTTTATTTGTGATAATGTTCTTGTGTCGGTCCATCTGGAACCCTGCCTTTGACTCTGAGTGACAGATAAAGATCAGAGACTCTCTTATCAGCGCAGCAGCTCGGGGATCGGGCCTGGATTTTCCATGCTGGGAACCTTGTGACAAGATGCCATTAAGATGGTATGTGACAGAAACATACCAAAGCTACCATACAACATAGAGATTACCTCCGGTCTAGATCTGTAACTAAAGTTCATAAAATAGCAAAGTATCAAAACAAACAAACAAACCAAAAAAACCGCTCATGCATTTAGATTTAATATGAATAACCACATATGAGCCAGGATTATCCTGATGGACATCAACCCCTAGTGAAATCATATGACTAGTCAAACCCAGTAACAGCTAAACTCTAACTCTATAGCTTAACTCCTTAAACTCCGCCTTAAATTCAGTGAGAATTCTTTTGTTTGTTTTTTCGGTGTTACACAATATTGATACAATATAAAGTTAGTTTTGCTGTTGTAAAAGTTATAAAAAAGTTATAAGTTATAAAAGTTAGTTTTGCTGTTGATTCATTTTTACCGAATGTTTCATTTAGTGTTACACATGAGTGAAAAGTTAGTTTTGCTGTTACATGGTAATAAAATGCTTATTTTTTTGCTGTTACATATTTGCTGTTACATATTAATGAAAAATTTGTTTTGTTGTTACACAGTACTATTTTTTTTATATATACAGTATATAATACTGAAAAGTTTCATTTGCTATTACACAGTACTGAAAAGTAATTTTTTTCATGTTATTTAATACTGAAAAAGTTTGTTTTGTTGTTACACATTACTGATAATTTTGCTTTGTTGTTACACGATACTGAAAATATCGTATTTTTCATGTTATACTGTATGATACTGAAAGTTTGTTGTTTAACTGTATTAAAAAGTTTTTTTTCATGTTATATGATACTGAAAATTTTGTTTTGCAACAAATGACTGAAAATTTAGTTTTGCTATTACACAGTACTGAATTTTTTTTTTCATGTTACAAGATGAACAAGATGATTGTTTCGCTGTTAGACATTGCTGTTTACATGAGCATGAAAAGTGAGTTTTGCTGTTTAACACAAAACTGAAGGTTGCTTTTTTTCTGTTACAAATTAGTTTTATCATTACACAGTACTGAAAAGTTAGTTTTGTTCTTACACAATACTGATAAGTTGTTCAGTGTGTGAGACAATTTCTTTTGCTATTACTGAAATGTTTGTTTTGTTGTTACGCACTGCTCATACATTTGATTAGCTGTAACATGATACTGAAATACAGTATTAGTAATATTTTATGGTTAATACATTTGCAATGTTCATCAATTTGTATTCTTGTTAGGCAGTGCTGAAAATCTTTTCACTGTGTTTAAAAGTTTATTTTCCTGTTACACAGTGTTTAAATAGTTCAAAGGTTGTTGTTCAAACATTTGTTTTCTTTGTACAAAGTGTGCAAATGTTTTGCATTGTGATCAAAGGGGTGTTGTTCTGTTACACAGAGCTAAAAGTTGCGCACAGTCTTCAAAAGTTTGTTTTCCTGATGCACAGAAATCTGTACACACACAGAAGTGTGGACGTCCAATCAAATCATAACCGCCAAGGCCCCGAAGCTTGCGGTTAGCTAAGCGTAAATAAACTATCAGCTATTCCATGAGCCATGGGCGGAGCGTCTGAGGCTGAGAGCAGCCCAACCCAACCCAAACCTTAACCACAATAATTATAATTGAGTTCTCTGAGTAACCACGAGGAAGACAGGTCATCAATCATTGCAACAGGTAACAGAGAAAAAGAGAGCTTGTCTGGATGGACATAAACTCATACACGTGTGCAGGTATAATGCTGAATGGTGAATGCCGTTTGCGTAATTTCCTCAACTTGTCTGCTTATGCATAATTAACGCATTTGTCACAAACAGTTACCCAATCAAAACACAAGTTTTTCCAGGCCTGTGGATGCATGTGGTCCATGCTGGTAGATTGAGTGTTTTGTCAGGAAGGTAATTTTCCTTGCGTGTGAGCTATTACTCCCAGGTTGTGGCTCTATGAGAAGTCATTTTGCGAGAGTGTTATTTGTAGAGGGTGAGATCACGCTCCATTGCTGATGGCGAGAATAAAGAAGTATTGAGGAGAAAGGGAGTCTAGGCCAAGAGCATAGGTATACACACACACACACACACACACACACATGCACACACGCACTTGTGCATGCACATGCATACACAAACACACACACATACACACACGATGCACAAATGTGCTCCTACACAGAGAGGTGCATTTACTCCTATGAAAGCACACACAGGCAGTGGACAAGGAGCTTAGTGGAGAGGCAGAGGACCATGGGGACTATCGTTTTCCTCGTTAATTATGACCGTCTGGCAAGGCCCAGAGTGCAGGAAGTATGAGGAGGGGGGAGGAATGGGGGAAAATAGAGGGAAAAAGAGACGCAAGAAGGGAGTAGGACTGTAAAGACAGAGAGAGAGAGAGAGAGAGAGAGAGAGAGAGAGAAGAGAGAGAGACAGGAATCAAGACAGAGAGCCAAGTGTAGGAGGAGAAAGTTAGTGCGGATGATAAAACCAGGTGTGCAGATGGAACAGGACTTACTGTAGGAGCACATCAAATCCCTGACATATTTCATTTCTTACCTTCTAAAAGCCAGTACCTTCTAAAGTCCAACCTAAATCCTCCAGACTGAAGCCTCCCTTCATTCTCCACCCTACAATCCAGAAAGCCATATATCATGCAGAGAGACTGCACAGATCACCCTTTTACCCAGACTCATGGAAAGAAAGACTGCTGTTTGCCTTTAACGTCCATGGGAACATTATCTTTCTCCTGTCCATATCCAAGCAAGACATAAGGTACCCTCGATCAGGTGCCAACCCAGTGCAAGGCACAGGAGCGCACAAAGACACACACACACATACAGACTACAGTATACACTACAGGCAATGTTAAAATGTTATGTGTTTCCCTTTTTCCTTTTTTTTCCCTGTTTTTCTGTTCAATATATTAAACTTTTTTGCATTAAAACTTTTCTATTCAAAAAAAGTTTTTTATTACTTCCATGAAATAATTTCCCGTGCAGATATGACTCCTTTCTTCTTGCTAATGTATATACGAGCCACGGGTTTGTTTAAAAACACATTACCAGAAGCCTCAGAAGATCCATTATGTTAAAGTGCAAGTCATGGAAACAAATCTTCAGACCCACTGTTTACAAGATAACATATAAAAGAAAAACTGCAAAATCATCTGGTCGGTTATAACACTGCACACCAAAGTGACGTTAATACATTTTGGCATCGATGGCGATTGGAAACACTACCTTCCCATGAAAACCAAGAGGCGTCGTTAACCTGGGCTAAGCTCAGGCCAGGCCGGGTCAGAGTCGCTCTGAACCGGGGATTTCAGAGGCTCCAGGATCAATTACCGAGTCAGACGCATCTGGAGCGAGTTACTCACGCCGACCCAATCCGACCCCGCCACGGCTACACCTCCCCGCTCCTGACGACACAATCACACAACAATAAAAGCATATTTTTCACACACACACACACACACACACACACACACACACACACACACACACACACACACACACACACACACACACACACATATTTCTGTCTGCTGTGCAGAAAAAATAATAACATCAATATTACTGCAGGAAATTAAGTGTCCTGGTGTCTAAGGCGCAAGATCACAGAACTTGAGTGTGTACATAACAGCATGACACTGGGGTTTGGAAAAAAACTAAAGACGTCAAAGTGAGATTTGTGTGTTATTGGGTTAGGAATGGGATTTATGCTGTTTGTTTATGCAGTAAACGTTTTGAATTTGGCACATCATTCATTTTAAGTAATTAGGATATGTGGGTTTTTTTTTTTGGATATGCCTTGATTCTTCTGCCAGTTATTATGTCTCTTCTGTAGGCCCACAATAAAAAAGTATGAGACAGTTCTCTGGGTGAAAATGCCCTGTTGATGCCAGAGGTCCGAGGAGAATGGTCAGACTGGTTCGAGCTGGTAGAAAGGCTACAGTAAGGAATGTTTCTGGCACCTTGTTGAATCTATGCCATGAAGAATTAATGCAGTTCTGAGGGAAAAAGGTGTCCAGCACAGAACCAGCAAGGCGTATCTAATGAAGTGCTACACAATCATATCAGATTTTCAAGTTTAGTTATGTGTTATATTCAAAAGTATGTTATTTTTTAATATTACAGTGGGTATAAACAGTATTTCATCACTATCACTATTAATCACTATTTCATCAGCCTCTCTTTCTCGTTCTCGTACAAAAAGACCAGCTTTACATTTTGCAACAACTAGAACCTCATTTGTCTTGGAGACTTTTCACTGACACTGAAACTGGAGACTCCTTCCATGTTACTAAAAACTTTGCCATATCAATGATCACTTTTTTATCAGTTCATTATTAGGCTTTGATTACATGGAGCATTCACCATAAGCATCCCTGTTACTATGGGGAATTAATCGACATGTTTGATTAACCAATCAGAATTGACATTTCAACAGCACTGTGGTTTACCACGATTAATAAAATTGTACATGGTGTAAATCCAGAACAGCTCATGATGCCCTGACAGAAAATGTTACCGACATCATCCGTGCTCTGCGGTTGTGATCGGGGGCGTTGGTTTGTTGACCCTGGGCTTTTCTTAAAGTTGTTGACCTCAGGGCAGCGGAGACGTAGTAAAACAAGGACATGCAGTCAGTGACACAACTGCAACATGTTATTCCAACTTGAGACTGTGTTTTCCAGGTCGCAAATGAAATGGTTTGACATTTGGCTCTTATTTCTTCAGTCAGGAGGGAAAATTTTAGACGAGCGACAAGCTGGAATCGCTAAATCGCGTTTTTCACCGTGAATTAATCCGTCTCAGCTGCTGTCGACCTTAATGTGGAGTTTGATTGGTGAAACGATGAGTCATATAACATGAGCCCACAGAGATGTAAGCATGTGACAGGTAATAAAGTGAATTTCCCGAACTAAAAACTCCACATAAACAACCCGTCTAGCCATAATAGGAAAATTAAGGAAAAAATGCTGCTCGTTTTCATCCTAGTGGAAGAAAGGACAAACAGATGATGGTGGGAAACTATTTTTCTTAATCCGACCGATTTCTAGTTATTGCACATTAACATATAAACCACTGCTTGCATAATACACATTTGTGGAAAGTTTGGAAAGGAATCCTATTAGATTAGGTTAGTGTCCAGACTAGCAGACATTAAGTGCGAAATAAAATGGAGATTTGAAAGGCAGCATGAGACAGCGCATCTGCTTTATTACAGTGAGGAAGTGACACAGCTGCTCAGGTCACCAGGAGACACTACGCACAGGGGTCGTTGCCATGGTGATAGTGTCAAATAAAGAGGTTAAACCTGCTGCAAATGCTCAGTGGTTTCTACATTTTCTTCTAAATACATAAACATTCTCTAAACACTAATATATTGTGCATAACACATTCGAACATTGTCACTACATGACATAAACTAATCATACAATACAAATATGCACATGCGCACACTCAAGCTCTGCACTAAAAGGTGGACAGTTTTTAAGGTCAGCCCCATATCTTCGTTCCATCTTCACACTTCTGCATCTGCATAACAATTTGCTGGGAGCCTAAATGATGCTGCAAGGGTGAAGAGGACACTGCTGAGAGGGAGCAGTGCATGCTGGGAATGCTGCATGCTGGGACAGAGGCATTCTGGGAGGCTGTTCCCCCTGCAGGCTCGGCCTCTGGAGGAGCAGCAGCATGGTTAATGGCCCTTTCATGGCTCGGCCACAAAGCCTTTTGTCCGCGCCTAATTCACTCAATGGTGCGTGGAGGAGAGGGGGAAGGGGCATGGGGAAAGCTTTCATGCACTGCTCCTCTCTCTCTCTCTTTCGTTCTCTCTCTCCCTCTCCCTCTCTCTCTCTTTAGACTGGAGGAGCGTGAAAAGTATTTTGACAGGTATCACAGTGCGTAGGATTCTTCTAGAAACCTGAGGTGGACATTAGGACATTTTCTCACAAATATTGTGTATAATTCATATCATTCTTTTATAATAACCACCGGTTGTTATATAAATTTTTTTTTGCTACTTTTAGAAAAAAAAAAGTTTATAAGCTACAAAAATCATAAAATGCAAAGAAAAAAATTGTTATTTAAGTTTTTATTTATAAATGTCTTACCAATGGAATCTACCTGATGCTTATTAACCATATGGAATCTGAACCGGATTCAATAATAGAATTAGATTCCAGAGTTTTACATTTTCTAAACAGAAATTTACAGCATTACTAGTGTAAGTACCCATCATTGACAGGAAAAGAGTTTGTAAAAATAGTTTAAAATAATCTGATCAGCTTTAATGTAATCAGTGATATTATTATTATTATTATTATTATTATTATTATTATTACAATTATTATCAGGTTGAAGCCCATGTACGTGTCTGTGTGTCTTTCTGTGATCAGCAGAACTCTCTGTCTAACTTATTAATACAAAGAAATGACATTCTATAAGGTTGAGTATCTTATGCCTTGTTTATGCTAAGTTGTACTTCTTTCGTCGTCAAATACACTCCCTGTTCGGTAATCAGAGAGAGAATCACAGATGAGAAATGGAACAAGTAGATCAGATAAAGATTAGGTTTTGTCTTAAAATGACTTCAGCACGTTAAAATTCACTTGTACCACTTCAGCGCTGTTATTTCAGCCAAAGTAAAAATTTTATCTAATCCCAGTAAAAATATTCACTTTAGCTTTTCTAATTAATATCTATTGGTGCAGGTGTTTGTTTACATTGAGCGAGTAATGCATTAGAAGCTTATTTTAAAGTAGATTATTATATGTGGCACATAACTGTTCATAACATCGCTTTTACTCAACATTTACATTTAGGCATTTGGCAGACGCTCTTATCCAGAGCGACTTACATTTTTTATCTCATTACAAATCTGAGCAGTTGAGGGTTAAGGGTCTTGCTCAAGGGCCCAACAGTGGCAACTTGGTGGTTGTGGGGTTTGAACCTGGGATCTTCCGAACCGTAGTCCAATGCCTTAACCACTGAGCCACCCCTGGCCCCATTTAGGTTTCAGTAAGTAAAACTTCACCAAAAAAGTTTCATTCAATTCTGTTCAGCCAGTTTTGCATGATGCTGCGTCAAAATCTGGCTGGACAGACATACAGTACATGCAGACAGACTGAACATTTTAATTTATCTATTTATATAAATAGAGACCTTTTTACGAACAGTTACTGAATGTTTAGTATACTGTGTAGTTTAAGATTTTGTTATTTCCTTATATATTTTTGCATCCCAATTATATCCTCATGTCCTGGGTGATGATAAAAAATTGTCACTTAATGTATTAGTCACTCGTCCTGCCTGGGATGAATTGTCTTTAATGCAAATTAGTCAAGCTCCCTGAAATGATTACATTAAAATGACACCACATCAAGGAACCGGATTAAACATGCGGCAGTGTCATGAACCTTACATAAACTAGACACTTGCAGAATACAGAGTAATTCATGAATGTTGTGAAATATGTGGCTGATGTTTAACAATGAGCGCAGTATTCTGGGTAGTGTTGCCTCATCATAACGCTCAGGAGACTGTCAGTATGCACTTCTTATCTTTTCCTTGTGATCATGTGGGTTGCCTTGGGGTTCTATGGTTTCCTTCCATTGCAGTAGTCATTTCCTCTGTATATTCCCTGCCTCTGTGTGAATGTTTATATACATGGCGTCCACCTAAAGTCTGTTCCTATCTCATGGTTTTATCTAGTGTTCCCATAATAGTCTCCACTAAAAACACCTTATGGATGTAGTTTTTACGAATTGTCCTTTTTTCTTATATTACCAATGCTCAAATTAAAGGTATGCAAACTTTTATACACTTTACGCTCTAAAGAAACCTCACCTATCCGACTCGGGTTGCACCTGAAACCCGACTAAACCACATGAAGACAAGCCACACCACGAGTTAATTAATACGAGACTGTGTTGTGGAGTTGTTCATGTGAGAACTGCGCCGTAATTACACGCATTGCATATGTCATCTGTAACTTCTCATTAACTCGAACCTTTAAATAACCTCTGTTAAACGGCTGTACGGAGCACACAGGACCTGCCACTTATTACTCATGATGATGATGATGATGATTATGATGATGATGATGATGTACTACAATTACTATCAAGGAGTCAGGAGGTCTGCGAGATAAACTTTGTAGCTTTAATCATGCATAATAATGCTCTAGTGTGGTGCAAAACAGAAAACACAACAACAGAACAAACAAAAAATTATTACTGAACTTTACATACAGCTTGCACGTAGGTAGTCTAATGAAAAACTGGATTCTGGAAAAGAAATCTAACACAATATCATATTAATTACTTGATTAAATGTTATCAGTACAAATGAAAACATTAGCAAAGATTCAATCCAGCCACTGGAACTCCATCCAATCAGAATCAGGAGATTCATGTGTTCCTAAATGTTTTTGCTTTGTTGATGCGTTTGCACTTTACTGCTGTAAAACTGTGTGAAATTGAAAGTGCATATCCGGGTAGTTTTCCCCATCCTCTTAGGGACTTCTGTAGTCCCACAAGGGACTGTTGAGGTCAGTGGTGACCATTGTATTTATTTCCATATGTACAACCCTGGTAGGTACTCCAGTCAACACTCACACACACATTCACACAATTTGGGAATGTGAATTAGTCTAATCTGCATGTTGTTGGACTGTTGGAGGAAACCGGAGAACCCGGAGGAAACCTGGTGGGTTTCATGGGGAGAAGGTGCAAACTCAATTGGCATCGGAATGGAATCGAACCCAGTACCTGAAGGTCCAAGGCGACAGTGCTAAGCCACCATGCCGCCTATTGTCAGTCATGTGCCTATAAATTCTTGTCCTGTCATCTTGCTTTACTTCATACAGAATACAGGAACTGGATGCATGCATACAATCCACACTTTTGTTCTCACATGGTCATGTGGGGGAAAAAAATAATACAAGCACAACATAGTCCAAAATAAAGATGTTTCCAAATAGAGTTACTAATTCGTAACTGTCTAGCAATTTTGCTGTCTAGTCATGACAAAGCACCTAATCAGACTGCTTCAATTACTGTGTTCGTGCATGTGTGTATGTGTGTGTGTTCTAGTTGTTGCTGTGTCGAGTGCAGCTGTGTACACATGGGCCAAAAGCCCAAGAAGCTAATGAACATGCAAGTCTAATCCATCCTCTCCAGCGCTATCGGCTCTTGTGCCAAGCAAACCAGCAAGGAAAACATGGTGGCTCTGACATGGTATGCGAGGATCAAGCGTGGCCAACCACACACAGTGCCGCACAACACACTCACACAGAAACCCACTGGCCTAGTTGAAGCGAATGCTCTCATCAGGTGAGGTTTGGGAAATATTTATCTGATCTCAGCCAGAAAAGCTGACAAAGAGGTTCTGATTGAGCATCAGAGATGTTTTGGTGGGTGTTTTGGTGTTTAATCTCACCTACAGTAGATTATGTAGATTTGTACCTTAAAACTGCTGCTGTAATCATATACTGTAGACTGTCCAGCTGAATAGTTTTAGAGCAAAATGTGATAAATCCATTTTAAAAAAATGGATTTAAGAAGTTTTGAGAAAAAAAGTTTTGCAAACTGATAGAGAATATTTTGTGCATATTTTTCTGTGAGTCATGAGGTTGTTAAAAGCAAAAAAATTGTGTGTACTGTAAAAATGTGAATTTTGTGTGTGTGCTAGAACTCCACCTCCCACAGTTTTGGCTCAGTGTATAAATTAGCCTGCAGTTGTGTTTGTGGTTATTTACGTATGCAGTATAGTGTCAATAATATGTTGGTTGAGCTTTAATAAAAATAAAATCATATATAACAAACTCATGCTTTGATTGTGGCTGTTAGCAAATCATGGCTGTTAATTACATCAAGGAAAATGATTGATCATGAGTTATGAGTTATACAGTTATGCACTGTATAATGTTTGCTTGTGCATGTGTCTGTCAGTCATCCCCTAAGGTTTATAACATTAAAATAACAGACAGAACCAGAAAAGGCAAATGCAACAGCTTCCCACAAACATCTCAATGTCTTTTTTACGCAAAATCGCTCGTGCATGTTTTACGTTTTGTAACGTTATGCTTTTTTGTAATATTGTGCTTACACTAAAAAAGGCATCGTGGATGTTAATGATTCATGTCTATCATTTATTATATATATAATAACAGCGTAAAAGGCATTTAACTCTTCTTGCCAACATTCTCCAAAAACCTTTTGCTTCATTGATCATGTGACAAAAAGAAGCAATGCGATTGGCTCAACAGAAAGCCTTGGCTTTTGCTAGAATGTCAGGCAGCTATGTGTTGTGCTTGGCTCAAAACGTTTAAGTTCAAAATGTCTAAAAAAATGCTACATAGTGTATATAGCGTTTTCCAAATTAGTTTTTTATATTGATCATCCTGGAAACTGCAGAACAGTCTGCAGTCTACTTCACCTGTATACAAAAAAAATAGTGGAATGGGTCCATTTTGAGTCTGATTCCTCGTAACATTTATTCCATATGTAATCTCAGGGAGATTTTTCTTCACGAGTATCACCTCTGGATTGTTCTTTTAAAAACTAAACCTATATCTAGATTTCTATGACGATGTCTAGAATTAACATTGTGTTCAGAATCTAGTTTGATTTCTTTCATTGAACCTTTCTGATCCAAAATGCTGTATAATTTTCATTACATGCATAAAATTGTGCAATACTTTGTTCCCATAAAAGAAATATTTTTCTCTCTCTCAAAGGGACATAATTTAGATATTCTCCCTGAAGAGTACTGAATGTGCACAATATAATGGATTTGGCTTTCAGACATGAGCAAAAGTCCCTACATTTGAGCAGTTGTTCCCTGTGGTGGACATAGTGAGGTTTCTGCTGGTTCTACAATTCACGGGCCAAATGCAACATAAAACATCATCTAGCCTGGCAATATTTCTGCTTTTAGTCACACTTAGGCTTACTTGGAACATTTCTGGAAATGTCAGAGCTGTGTCTGAAATGCTGTTTCCCTAGACTCTCTAAAATGTAATTTCTTCTATGATACATTAACTGGACGATGAAGAAGGACATACACAGTGTATTTCTGGATGACCCCGATGGCAAAAATGCAGTGTGTAGTTGGTTTTGTGAACACACACACTAATTTTTGGGTTTAGAATGAACGAGGAACAGGAAAAATTTGTCATAAAAGGGTGGTGGATCCTAAATGTATGACGCTAGGTACAAGTGGGCTGTTGTAGGGCAACATGCACACACAGACACACTCACAGGAGGAAACCAGAAAACCCAGAGGAACTCCAGGAGATCCCAGGGAGAGCATGCAAAATCTCAAAAGACAAGCTCAGAATCAGATTGTGATGCTGTGACGCGGTGATGTCTGTCTGTACATCTGTGTGGGTTTCTCCGGTTTCCTCCCACTACCCAAGATCATACAGGTAGGTACAAACACTGATACGGGGTGTATTTCCCTGGACGGGATCTGGATCCACAGGTTATAGAGAGAATTTCCATATATAAAAGAAAATGAAAGAGGTTTTGCATTCTTGCTCTGATCTCTGTAGTGTGAGTCTGTTTCCCCAGCACAGCTGTGCTCAGGCACTGTGAGCCTCAATAACACAGGGGGGTACAATGCAAACCGGGGCAAACCCTGAGGGGACGATCGCATACCAAATCAGGGGAAAACAAGGCAGAGAGTGCAGGGAGGAGGAGGAGAAGTGGAGGAGGGGGGTCTCTAGGGGATTCTTCAGTTCCTTCAAGTAACTAGTGCAGTTTTGCTGTAGTGGTCATTAAGGCTTAGAGCTTGTGGGTAAAAAATACCCATGCATGTGTCTATGTGTGTGCTTGATTATTAAAATAGCAGGAGGTGTAGTAAGGGAAAGAGCTCAGATTTGAGATTTGGGGATCTATTGTTCAAATCCCTCCCTCTTTTTTTTTTTTTTTTGGAAAGTGGGAGGAGCCGAAGCGGAGCCAAAGGGAGAATTGTGTGCGAGCTCAGTCATCCAAAAACGGCCTTTCAATGGGACAAGTTTGGGGAGCCGAGGAAAATGTCGGTCCCACCGCAGTAAATTACTGAACTAGCTCAGTGCTTTAGAGGGTGGGAAAACAGGCAGAGAAACACTCTTACTTCTTTTTTCTTTTTTGGTTTGGGATTAAATTCTCCACCAAGTTGTTTGGGGGGAAAAAACTTTCACACTGCATAGAGACAGAGAGAAAAAACACAGCTTCATCTCCAGCACTCGCTTTTTTTTGGGTAAGTCTCCGAAAAACATTCACGTTTTTACTTTAGCTCAGTGCTTCAGGTTGAGTTTGTTTCATCAATTGTTGACTAGAAATGTGTTTAATAATGTTTTACGGCCATTTCGAGACGCGGTGTTTGTGATATAAACTGGAAAAAAAAGCTTTAAAGGTAAGAAGAGAGTCTCTCTACACTCACACACTCTGGCATGATGCGCCTGCTAAGCTAGCTAACATGTAACTGTTCACTTCGCTACATTGTTTTGTTTCGATGGACGACTTTTCAAAGGCTTTCAGAACGTCTCGCGACAGTGTAAAACCCTCACGCGCGTCCTTAATGTGTTTTAGTCACTATACAAAACTAAAACAACACTCCAAACACACGTTTCCTTCATGCAACAGCTAGTTGAAAGTTCCTACATTGTAGAGTGATGTGTTGCTGTGATGCTAAGCTCGTCACACACACACACACACACACACACACTCTCTCTCTCTCTCTCTGGCTACAGTGTAACGTTATAATGTTAAGCGTTTATGTTAACTTATGGTGTTAAAATGTTTCTTTATTATATTTTAAAAGCAACATTGCAGTTGGATTTTTTTTTAAAGTTTTGAATTGTTTAGGAGTTTAAAGTATGCAGTACTACTAGCTTGTTACAGGTTGTTGATGTTGATGATGCTTAGTGTGTAGTATACCACTTTAAAACAGATATTTCACACCAAATAATTTAATATTAAATATAACTAGTTGAGATTAATGTATTGTAAATTGTTATATTTGTTTTAACTATTTATTGTAAATGAAACGACCTTGCCTCCTTATCAGCTTTCAGCAGGTTTGACAGTTCATTTAATGTGATGCTTAAATTCTTTTTATTATTATTTTAATTTAGTTATAAAGCATGAAATACACGTTTATATGTATTTTCTTATATATTAACTATTATCTTAATGTGTGTACCCATATTAACTGCTTACACCAATCCTTAGATAATTCTCCTTTTTGTAGCTGTTTACCTTTTAAGTAAGTTTCAGTACACTGACTTGCATTTAAATTTAACAAGCAAAGTCTAAAATTCAGAATATTTCTCATATGGTACCAGTACCTCAACTTCACATCTTTGATGGATACTGATTATTTGCTATACTGTATATTATCACCTTAGGATTATCATTTGACCACAAAGTGTGATCATTATGTTTCTGGGAATCCACATGAGATCCACACATTAATACATGTGCGTTAATACATATACTCATATTAACCCTACAAATCAACACCCAAACTTCCACTATACATCTTCATTATGACATACCTTCTATATTACATTTCCTTATACACTTACTGATCAATATCTACTACGTAACTGTTACTGATCTGAATAATATGCTTAAAGTTTAAAGCATTGTTATGGGAAAAAACAGAATAGTAACGAGTTTCCTTTCTGTAACGTGAAACAAGTGACTCAATTCAATTCATGAAGCATAACTTTTTTAAAGGAATGTTATCCATACAATAATACACACACACACACACACACATATATATATATATATATATAAACATGTCATTCATATGGTTCATATCTGTGAGATGAAATCATTAACAGAGCTCCATGTCTTAAAATTTTTAATATGTGTTAGGACATTGCACTCAAGTGCATATAATAAAATATGTGTTAGGACATTAGACTAATTAGTTTTCAATAGCAGTAAACTTTATCACAGGAGATTATCAGCAGGTACTGAATAAACAGTACTTCGAGACATATCAAAATAATAAGCACAGATATGAAAGTATTCACAGGAACATTTTTTTTGCTGTACAGGTTTAGATTAGATTAGATTTTAGGGATGCAAGGCGATATATAAATACGCATATATATCCAAAATCCTTGAAAGACTCAGTACAGTTTTGTGATTTGGACCGAATCCCGTCCAGACCGCTCGATGGAGTATTAAAAACATTCTCGACAATAAAAGTAGCAGTAACACTGTCAGTGCCACGGTCATTAAAATCCAGCTATTGTATTACAGACATAAAGAGACGATATTCGATCGCTTCCAAACTCAATTTGTGGGAAGGGGTGGAGGGAAAAAACTAAATCTCGGCTGCAGTGTTTTCGTTGATGATGATTGGTGGTCGGGTGGATCAAAGTTATAGTCTGTAATTGAATCCAGCCTGATTATGTTGTTGGCTTTCGTGGCGTTCGGACCTTATTTGGTTAGGGCGTTATTTGGGAAAGACTTATTAGCTGTGTGCAGATGTAGGGACAGATTTTATTATTATTTTTTTTCCCTCGTTGACATGCCCTCACAGCCCTGAATTCTTTCTGTGTAACAGGTATCTGGGTTGAGCAAGCTGGGCTGGGGATTTTAGGGAAGTTGATAGAGGCACATTAGAGAGAAGGGATGAGGGTATTATGTTTCAGGGACACGAAGAATGATGAGGATGTTGCCAAGAAGAAAGTGCATGAAGGTTGAATAGAAAAAAAAAAGGCAAAAGAGAGCATTAGTGTGAACTTCTTTGATCGCTTTACAGGGTCCAGGCCTGTTGTAGAGGTCAAGGCGCTTGTCTTGGCACATCATGACTGTAATGCTAAATGTCAGGACACTGTAAAAAATTATTTTAATTTTTTTCCTATGAACGCTAGGAAGAACCTGATCTCCAAGCACCATAGCAACTTTTTACCCACTTCAGGTTTGTAGTAATAATAATAGTAGTAATAATAATAGTAATTATAGACTCCAGCTCTGCGGAAGAGCCTTAAGGAACCCTCTTTTTCAGGAAGCAGAATTCACTCGGTTCAGCGTTTGGGGGAGCGTGAAATCATGTTTTATAGGCCTGTCCTTTCCCCCGGGTCACCTTCTGCTTCTGATTGAGAGCGAGTCGTGTTTCTGGCAGGGAGGCTCTTTTTTTTTGCGGTGCTAGCATTGCCTTCGGAAAGGTTTATTGTTTTCTTAAGGGGTGTAACTTCACTCTTAATTCATGAAAGAAGCACGAAAAAAAAAGCTTCCTCAGGGTACACTTTTATGTCCGCTTCAGCCGGTATGCTCACGTAGTCATAACAGCCTGCAGGCAACAACCAGCAAGCTTGCGTGTGTGTGCTAGAGGAGATGCTCTCCAGTCAGGATTATCTTCTCATATAGGAATGTAGAGCTTGTCACTTCGCTGTTGATAAATGCCCTCAAATTGTCAGGTTTATTTCCTTGACTGAGTGTCAAGCCCTGGGAAAAGCGGCATGATCAGATTTCATACAAGGCTGTTTCATTTCTAATTTATGAACATGTCAATGCATGACAAATTAAAGTGTTATAACAATATTGTGGCATGGCGTGACTTTTCTGAACATGTCGTAAGGAAAGATTTGAAGTTTAAGCAACTTATTTCCTGTTCCTTGTTAATTTATTCCTTTGCGTACATGTTCAGCCGATCCTGATATGGATATTTAAAATGGAATTTCCTGCACAGGCGTGAACATAGTTTTGAGGTTCCAATCCCAAGCGCGTTTCCTCCCGGCCCATGCTGACCATCTGTGACACCGTCTTTAAAGAGAACGATGCCGTTGCCATGTGGCAGAGCACTTATGTTTGTGCTTCGAGCCTCTGGAGGCGGTGATTGGTCCAGTGCAACATGTTGCATGCACATTGAAGGAGGCGTGTCCTCGTCGAAACCAGTCTCTGATTGGTGGAGAGAAAGGAAGATATTTACACAGTTTTTTTTCTCCATCATGTGATTTTCTCTAAGTGATTGTCTATACATCTATAGCATAAAGACAACACATGCTCTTTCACTCTCTCACACACACACGTTGTTGTTTTCACAAGTGTGTCTGGCACTGGGTCATGAGCCAGCCGATGAACTCCAGGCTCATAAGTAAGTAAGAAGTGTGTATCTGTGTGTATATGTATGTGTGTGTGTGTGAGATAGAGAGAGAGCGTGTGTCAGGACAAACAGCCGAGTGTGTGTGCGTTTGTCAAGTAGATATTTGAACAGAGATTAAGGGCCGCTCGACGAGCCAAGAGAAACCGAGACGCACTCCATTCACACTCTCGCACTAACTCTCAAATACAGAGCAAACACTGTCAATGTCGCATTCACACACAAGCTCTGAACACACTTATACACACACACAAACACACACTCTTGCACATACACCACAAGCCCTCTTGAGAATGGATAGGGGGAAGTCGTTTGCCTTAATTGTAAGATTCCCCGTCTCGTGCTTTGCAGATTTGTACAGATTCATACAACTTGTGTACAAAATAAAAAAGGTTTAAAGGACTATAGGTAGTAGTAGATGTAATTTATATTTTGTGTACATGTTGTTGCACTGACTTTCTCCATATTGGGTGTTAATATTTTGCAGTTCCTGTGATATAGTTTAATCTAGAGCCCAGACAAAATATGAGACAAATTGAAGTATCAAAAAAATTGTTTTTGGCTGCAGCTATTAGAGATTAGATGTTTCTCACTGTTTGAAGAATCTACCAAGAACTTTATTTTGAATCAGATATTCAGTAAAAAGTTGTGTGTAATGTATGTAAGCTGTAATGTGTCCACTCATTATCATAAAATAGCACTAAATGTCTTAGCATGGTGTTCGTCTAAACAAACACGTGATCATTATGGCCTGGCGTCCTGTCATGACAACACATTCACGAACACTGTTTGTTTCACACAACGGACACAAAAAAATACTTACTGTGAAAAATACATACTGTCTTGAAATCACTATATGTAGTCACTGTATGTCAGTACTATGCTAAAGTCTTGAGCTTAGAAACAGATGTTTTAATGTGACAACCTACAAAGTGCTGAAAGATACAATTAAAAAATATAACAATCTTAGCAGCGACCACATTTGCCCTCTTGTCTGTTCTAACCACTCAGCATTCAGCATCACCAGTTTACTAATCACCGGCCTGATCATCTGTCACCTGTTTCTCTCTTCATGCCTTAAGTTAGGTGCTTTTTATGCTTTAATGATTCATACATCACTGTGTGGCTTAACAAACAAAAAACATTCTCTGAAACTGCTCAGGTACAGGGACTGGACTGAAGATGAGAGACAAAAACTTGCCAAAACTGAATGAGGGACAAAAAAGTCTTTCAGGAAGCCTGATTAACTATTCAAGACTATAAATGTAAATGTAAAAATATGTAAATGTACAGGAAAGCAAAACATGAAGAAATTGGGGGGGGGGGGCTCGAGACTTTTGCACTGTATTGTTGTACCACTACATCGCCGCTCCATCTCTCTCACTCCCTCGTCAGCTTTCAGAGCTTCACGGTCCATGCAATACCAGTGATAACACAACAAGCACTCGTTGTTTCGTAGATAGCTAATTAGTCGAACCGAGTCACTCAAGGAACTGTGCTGTGATGCATCCTGGGAACTTTCAGTCCGGCATTTACATCAGTGTCACTCGCATCTTTTTTTGGGACTTTGGATTTTACTTTAATTTAATGTACAGTGTTCTTGGAAAATGAAATCACCTAATCGGAAATTAATCTTTTGATTCAAGAGCAGTATCATGAGCGACTTCCGTTATCCCTTAAGTGCTCTAGCAATAACAGTTTCCTGCTGTGATGACACAGAGGCACTAACCTCTCCCAGCCACAACAGGAGTTCCTGTCTTTCTTGTCAGGATCGAGGTTGGCATCACGCCATGGTGTGTTCAGGAGCTCGGAGGCTACCGTATGACGTAGCAGCACTTAAGTGTTTGTTTGTTCGGCGGTCGGCGTCGACCTTGACGTGTCTGCAAACTATGTGGTCTTGGGTCTCGTAGGTGTTTACACAGGCCAAGTGTGCGCGTGTGCGCCTGCATGCATATGTGTGTGTGTGTGTGTGTGTGTGTGTGTGTGTGAAACCTACAGGCTACCCCTCACGTTCTGTTTTTAGATCATGCTTAAACGCCGCCGCTGTTTGCTTTTCTCATTTGTCGTGTTTACTTCTGGTCATATTTAAAGCCACTCGCTAGGGCAACTGCACTTTATCACACCAACCCCGTGCTTATAAACAGTTCATGCACGTTTTATTACTATCGTATCACGCACTTTCCCCCCTCACCCGTTTCTTTTTTTTTTTTTTTCCCCTCTGAAAGACTCATTGGTGCGCAGACAGGCAGTCTGAGCTCTCCGGGCTCCTGCTGAATAATGTGCAGAAATTGCTTTTGATTTAAAATTGGTTCCATTCACGGTGATGGAGGAGCTGCCAGAACAGCAGGGGCCCCTCTATCCATTTGTCCGTCCCTCCATCCCACCCTCCCTCCTTTCCTCCCTTCCCTCACCTGCATAACTACACACTGCTGTATGTGTGTGTGTGTGTGTGTGCTGACGCAGAGCATTACATATTTATGCTTACGAGAATTTTACAGCCTTGTGCCTGTGCTTGCTGCGGGAGTTTGGGATTTATTTGTTGGAGACTTGACAACAAGCCTCAGCCTAGTTCTGTGTGTGTGTGTGTGTTTTAAATTTATGTCAGCTTGTAACCTAGTGCCTGTGGATGTTTATTTTTCCTCAGAGTGATTAAAGCAGTCGATTGCTTGACTTTAAGTTTGTACATTTCACAAAAATATGAGGTAAACTGTATTTATAACTTGTCCAGAGTAGGAAATAAAATTGTACTTTTCAGACGTTGTCTAATCATAAATGCAACTAAGTGCTTCATTTAATTAGTGTTAAAATTAAGATCTGAAAGGCCACCTGTACCCTTTTTTTTTTTTTTTTTAATCGGCGAGGTCATGTGACCACGCCGCTGGCCAGATCCCCTAATTACCGCATGCTTTACTAATTGAAGCATGTGCTATAAATTATGCAAATGCCCTCCTTTATAATTGATTAGGAATCCTGTACTTGGCTTGATCTTTTGCTCGTTAATCCCCTGAGAACGTCTGCGTCTCATTAGTGTTTTTTTTTTCTATTCCCCGTGTCAGTGTGGGGGTGTGCTGCTCATTAATACACAGACGAGGAGGGGGGTTATCGAGGAGGGAGTATTGACCTCGTTAGTGGTGCTTTTGATGTTTCATTTTCAAGCTTGTGAGAGACTGATGTTTGCTCGGGTCCAGACAGCACCAATGAGATTCTGCTGTGTTTCCACCTGCCTTCCAGCCTCTCGGCTGCATTAGGAACATTCCAGAAGGTTAGTCGAAGTGGGGAGAGCGGATTTTGTTCGAATGACGTTTGCTTCGGTGAGCAGAGTAACACGAGGTGGTGTACCGATGCAGTCAGAGGACCCGGTTATGATCATCAGGGTGTTTAATATATGTTTAAAAAATTTCCTTTCAAACTTTCAAAAATGTAAGAAGCGACGTCCTGATCACACCTGCCTCGTTCCTGAGAGCTTGGGTATTAAATTTTCTGGAAAAAGAACCAGAACTTGGTCTAATGGTCTTGTTATGGTTATGTCAGTTAAATAGTGTTAAAGCTGAAGACAAGTTGCACAGAATGATTATAATGTAATATTATAATTATATTATAATGTATATATATATATATGTAAGATGTTCAGGTGTCAAATATGTAAAAGCGAGATTTGTGATTCATTCTACACACTCGGTTCATGGCGTGACGTCTCCCTTATAAACCCCCCCAACCACCATCCTACATCCATCCCGACCCTCCTCCACCCCCCTCCCTACCACGAGCAATGCTTCCCTCTCTCTAAGCACACTTGGTCATCGAGACCCCCACCCCCCCTTTCCATCGCCCCTCCTTCGGTCCTTCCCTTTGACCATTGAGCCCATCAGCTCTTCCTCTGGCCCTTCAGAGAAGCGTCTTTCTTTTCACGCTGGGGCCTTGGGGTTATTGTCCTCGCGCCGGCTCACTGCTTTACAATGACTCTCCACTCTATTAAGGTGCGTTCTGCCTGTTAGCGTCACCCCGAGCAACGGGCCTCCCGCATGGCAGCTATTCGGACGGGCATTGTGGGCCGCGAGCCCGCGCAGCCAGTTGAACCCAGCACTCCTCACACTTGACACCACATGTGTTTATCTAAAGGAGGGGGGGCACTTTGTGTTGTTTAGAGAATTTGCGATGGCTGTTGAAGGACATAAATGGGTAATGAGAGAGAGCGAGAAGGGCGATAAATATTCAACAGCTCAACTCCTGAGAAGGAGCTAAGACACTAAGCTAAGATGACCCCCCTCTAAACCTCATCCTATTCCCCTATCCCTCGTTCCTCTCCTCTTCTCCTCCCTCCGCACCAGAAAGCAGATGGAATGTGAACGGCGTGAGAGGCGCTCACCGAGTGCAGAGAGCCGGTTTATCCAATTAGCAGGGTTGTCAAAATGAATTTATCCACACAGGCCACGGGGACAATAGTGCACAAGAGTGGCCCGAGGATAAAAAAAAAAGGGCTCAGTGACAATGAGATTTTGCAAAATGACTTCTACACCCTCTACACTCACACACAAAAGGCTGAGGTGACAATATGAGTGTATTAGAATGAAATTTTGAGTGAGTGTGTATGTGTAAGAGGTTTTGTGTTTGGGACAGGTGGTGCATCGGATTGACTCCTGACAGCTGTGTGTCCCTCACTGGCGATCCAGGTCTCTGTAGAAACATCGTTAAAGTTTTTGATGTTTTTCTACTTCTGGCAGGCGCTTAGAAGAGTGTTACTATCACTTTAAGTAGCATGCAAGTATTTTTATTTCTATGACTTTCAAATGAAACATTTAATTTAACAACTAAAAAGTAAAATTATGAATACTGATCGTTGGGGAAAGAGTTCTATGGCTCATAATCAATGTCGGTAGATAATGTTTTATCGGAATAGGCTTTCTGTGGGTCGTATTATTAGAAAGTGTTTATTAATTATAAATCAGTTGTAGTCTGGAGTTGTGGCCTTGTGTTTCACAAGTATTTCAGTATCTGTATTTTCGTCATTCCAGTGGAAAGAATGCTAATTGTAATCCAAGACCTAGAGAGAATAGAAAGAGGCATAGTTAGGGCAGAGTGAGAGACGAACAGAAAGAGACAGAGATAGAGAGGGACAAAACTTGACAGAGGGAGAAGGACAGAGACACAGAGGAAGACAAATACGTAGACAAAAACGAAGACAAAATGAGAGCCTGACGGACATGATGACACAAATGGAGTGAGAGGCAGACAGAGGTGAGGTTTAGGAAAGCTGGATCACTGCTGATAAAGCAGATGAAGCTTCACCTGTTTTTGGAGTCTCAAACAGCTGTCAGGACAAATGCAGATGTGTGTTGACAGTGTTGACTATTTGCTCTGATGGACAAGAGCCCTGCTTACTTCTTATGGTCCTGACCACCCCCCCCCCTTTACATCCCAGAGATGAAGTTTCAGTGTCAAGGCCTTTCCGCTCAGTTAAAGAGATACAAAAAAAATCTTGGCGTGTTGTGTTTGTGTGTAAGAGGCTGGACTCGCATAAATGAGAAAGGCAATCCTGTTGTTTAAGAAAAGCCCCAAACTGCCCCGTGTGTCTCTGCTGAGATTCGTTCACTTGGTGTGACGTTGTTTGTTTTTTGGCATGCAAAGGAAAACATTAGTTTAGGGCCGACCCAGAAGCCTGTAACTGCGGTGCGTTCTGTTCGGAGCGAGAAAGTCTGGCGAACATCAGACGACTCCGGAACGCAAGCAGGTCCACGTCCCGAGATTTGTGTCTCTCTTTTAGGCTCTTGATCGTCTGTGCCCGGCCATGTTTGGCGCTCTGAGTCGTTCTGTGAAGTGTCATTAATCATTTACTCTGAAATTATAGACTGGAATGAGGGAGTGAACGAAAGATAGAGAGAGAAGGAGAGAGAGAGAGAGAGAGAGAAAGAGATTTGCAATTTGGGAGCAATGGACCACCCTCCTCATCCTGACGGGAAGTTGTTAGTTTAACCTGACAGGAAAGAATTCGGGAAACTTGGCAGTGAGAGGAGGGTGAGCGAGCGAGAGAGAGAGAAGCTCTTTCCTGCATTAACTGTTAATAGACTGACCATTACACCCCCCCTTCTCTCTCTCTCTCTCTCTCTCTCTCTCTCTCTGTGTGTGTGTGTGTGTCGGAGATGAATAATGCAGCCTCTGTTTGGGCCTCTCTCCGGGCCTCTACCTGTATCAGTTACACCTGAATGAGGGGCAGCTCAGATTTCGCCTCTGCTATCCTGGCGCCTGCCTCAAAACACAGCGATATGGTGTGGGCATGACGGGTTGTACACTCCACACTCAAAAGAAAATACTCCCTAATTAAAGCACTTCAATCTCCGTCACAGTTTCTTTTTTTTCCTTTTTTTTTAATCCAAAGTGCTGGAACGCTCTGAGAGGTGGACAAATGATAAATCCATTATCTGTCACCAGGCGAGTAAAAGCTCCAGGGCGCGGTGTCGGGTTTCCAGAAAGCCTGACGAGGCTCGAAAAGTTTTAGCTAACGACGTCGTAACGTACATTTACATTTAGGCATTTGGCTGACGCTCTTATCCAGAGTGACCTACTAAGGTGTTAAATATATTCTTACACTGGATTACTATGTTACAAACTCATCAGTGCAACAGACACCATTGGGAAGGATTATTTTGAGGGCAGTTAACATGTGGGTGTGTTGACGTTTAGCGGCTGATTTAAAGGTTAGTTGTGTATACTGTATATAGTGCAGCTAAAGGAAAATTAATTCCTAGTAAGTGGATCTTTTTTAACATGGCACATCAAGTTTTTGGAACAAAAACGGTCTATTTTCTCTCATTCTTATGATACTCCCAGGCTACTCATTTCTCCAGTACTGACTCTGTAAGTGTGTTGGGTTTATGTGTTAGTGTCAGTTCTGCCCGAAAGATTATGTTAGGATGCATGTTAGATAATTTTTGTCTGTTTCTATCCTGCTGATAGTCTCTCTCTCTCTCTCTCTCTCTCTGGAATAGAGAATAGGTATATGGAAGATGTCGAGAATTGTGGACCGAATAGCGTGGCATCGGAGGCTTCATCTGCTTTGTGCTTTGTGTTCGGTTCTTCTGTGCTGCCCCCAAGTTGCTCCTGCTTTCAGCGGTAAGTTTCATACCTACAGTTGTAAGAAATCCTAGTTCCCCACAGCACACGTTCCTGAGCTTTTTTTTTTAAGACACATTTCTAAACACATTTATTCCTTTTGTTCTTCCGGATAGACAACAACGAGGTCCCGGTGTTCACTGAGGAACCGCTGTCAGTGGTGCAGAAACTAGGTGGCAGCGTGACCCTGCGATGCAGCGCCCGACCCGCTCAGGCACATATCAGCTGGCGTCTGAACGGACGTGAGTTGTTCACCAGTGGCGACGAGGCCGAGTTGGGCATCGTGATGCAGTCGGACGCATTGTTTATCGCCTCCCTCTCTAACGGCACGCTGGGGCGATACCAATGCGTGGCCAGCAACGGCGCCGGAGCGCGAGCCAGTGTCCCTGCTAACGTCACCGCAGCTAGTGAGTACACGACTTCTGAGACCTAATGCTGTCATTAGATGTCTGTAGGAATCATGAAGTGGTGTCTGGGTAAATCGCCGGGATGACTGGAGTGATTGTACGGCACTAATACAAATCAATAACATACCTAAAACCCCTGACATGTCTTTTTAAAACTCTTTTAATATTTTAAACTCTTTTTAAACATTTTTGGGTTATGGAAAAACAAATGGGTTTATGGCTTATACACTCAATAAAACGCGAGAGTATAACACGAGCTCTTTAATGCCATGTCAGTTCAGACGAGAGATAAACGAGCTGGGGGTTTTCCTAGCCATGTGCACGCAGATCAGAATAAAATCTCAGAGATTATAATTACCTTACACCACCTCTTCATAATAAACTGGTACACCATCCCAGTAGGGCTTCAGTCTAGCAAAACAAAACCACTTCAGCAAAGCGATCGTCAAAAGTGATATCGGCGAGATGATGGCGATCTCCGGCACGTTAGCAGCGGCGATGCCGCTTTAGTTCAGCGAGGTTTGGCGCTGGTGCTTGTGTAGGACAGTGATGGAGTGTGTGGTGGTTGTGTACAGTGGTGACATGCCAGATTTTGTGTGTGTGTGTGTGTGTGTGGAGAGGCACAGACCCATTAGTACAGGGCCTCCTCCCAGTCCTCCACTGCATTCCTCTGGATTGTGTGTGTGTGGGGAGAGTGTTCTGTTTCTCGCCGCAGTGTGTGTATGTGTGTAAAATTATGGGGGCACATGTGTATTTATGTGAAGCGCTACGACTGTGTACACGCTGCGACTCTGCAGCAAGTTGAGACAGGAACCAGTATGCAGATGAGCCGTGATGAGGTCTTTGTCTCCGACCTGACATCTACGAACGAGACCAAAACACTTTCCATCATCTCCTTTTCTCTTCCTCGCTTCTCCTCTCCAAGTATTTTATGGAGCGTTAAATTTCGCTCCTCTCACAGAGCACTTTCTGTCCCTTGTCTCTTCCTCACCCCTTCACCGTTCCCCCCCTCATTCTTTTTTTTTTCTCCTTCTACCTCTGCTTTCTTGCCTCCTTGGACTTTCTGTGCCTTCTCTCTCTCCTTCTCTCCCTCTCTCTCTCTCGCACACTCAGACTCCCATTTCCTGAAGCATAAAAAATGAGGAGGTGTGTGTGTGTGTGTGTGTGTATCAGATGTAAGTGATAAGGCCCCTCTCCCTTATGAATCTGGCTGATGGAGCTGCAGATGTGGAATTTTAGCCGGAGCCTAATTTAATAAAGACCCCTCTTCCATCATCCAGAGAGAGGAACAAGTCTTCTGGGAGGCGCTCTCTGTTTGTGTGTGTGTGTGTGTGTGTGTGTGTGTGTACGCGCACACACAATCCTGTCTCCATATTTCACTTGCGGGTCTTTTTTTCTCATTTGTCTTTACTCTGTGAAAGAGCTTGGCTCTCCCTGGTATCTGCCGCTGCAGGAATCCTGCCTGCGCTCACTCCCACCGGGGGGACGGCTGTGTTTCATTTCAACCTCTCCATTCGAATTCTTATGGAGACAAGCAAGCCTCCCTCGCCTGTGAGCCAACACACACTCCTCTCACCCTGTCTCACACACACATACACACCCACCGGGGGTATATCATGTGCCATGAATTTAGTCCAAGCTCTGATTGCGATCGAACATTCAGCCTCTCTGGCGTCCAACACACAAGTGCCGAGCGACCTTGAATCTTTCACCTTCTCATGCGATAATTTTTTTGATCATGTGATTTTTTTATTTTTATTTTGTGCAACTTTAATGCAGAATAAGTGCAGAAATAGTTCATTCCTCTGGTCAGTTGCTAACGAGGTCAAAGCATAGTCAGTATTTGGCTTAGCTGCTAGTATGAAGGTAAGCACGTAAAATGTAAATCAAACAACTTCACGCACTAATTTGTGCATTTAAGTTAGATTTAGTACCTGGTTAATCCTGTTACTCATCAGACATTGGCCACATTCGCAAGTAACAACAGTGATATTCACTAAGGGAGATATTACAAGCTGCAAAATTTTCTTCATATGTTCTACTCATCCCTAGGTTTCCCAGAAACGATACACACACACACACACACATTTAGGCACACATGAATCCCTGCAGTCCTCTGATGTGATACAGACTGTTGCTACTTTCTCTGAGTTAGTTTTAATGTCATATTCCAGTCTGCCCAGAGCAAAGACACACACACACACACACACACACACACACAGGCTCCATAGCTCCCCACACACAAGAATGATGAACGCTAAGAAAGCCTGCAGCGTGTATGAAACCGTTGCCAAGACGAGTTGGAAGCAAAGCAGATCCATTTTCATAAATACCATTAATCCTGAGTGACTCCCAGCATCCCCTGCTCTCTGGCTCTCCAGGACACACACACACACACACATACTTCGAGTGTACCTCACACACACAATGCATGCATTCATTTTCCACACTCACACAACTTTGCATTTGTCTGCCCTCTTCTGATTGCGACTCTACGGCTACACTATACACTCGAGAATTGGCTTTAAAGGGAAAACGTTAATAACTTGAACTCTATTTCAACATTCGCCCCTGTTTTGAGAAACACCTCGATTACAATGGAAGTCTGAGGGCAGTCGTCGGGGGTTTACTCAGGTCGCGTTCACATGGCTAGGTCGACAAAGCAACTTTTCACAAGTCATGAGGTTGCATTCGCCTCAGGTTGAAAAACACCAGAGTATTCCTTTAATAGCAGATGTACTTTGTCTTCTCTCTCTCACTCTCTCTATCAAAACCCTCCTGGTTCACCTGAGACTACTCATGGAGGGGTACTGAGAGCAGGAATGTGTGTGTGTGTTGTGGAGCGTGGGGGTTGGTGCAGGAGGGGGTTAAAGGTGTGCTGGGTGGAATTCGGGAGGCAGGCAAGGGGGAAGCTATAAAAAGGCCCTGATTGATTTAGCAAACGGAGCGTCACACCGCCTTTCCCCAGCTCCCCCCAGCCTGCACCCAGTCTGAACACATCCTGGGATGCTCATCTGCTTTGGAATGGGGTGTGTGTGTGTGAGTGCGTGTGTGTACACGCACTAGCAATTTATTAAACCAAAGTTTCGGAACACAGTCACGTTAATTCATTTTAAACACACTTATATACATTGTTTTACACAAATCGAAGTCCTGTGCGCTGAAGCCTGTGCAGTGGGTTTGGCTAGACGAGCTCACAGCTAGTTCTGTTTCCGTTTTTTCCCTCCCAGTCTTGAGTTCTGTTTCGGACTCGAAACCTTGCACAATTCCACCCTGACTCATCATCGTTCAGCATGACTGAGAGACTTCAGAATTGCCAAAGAATGCAATAAAACCAAATGAAAAACAAGCGTTCAGGACAATGCAGCCGGCTTGTTTTCATTAAAAGAAAAATCAACAATTTTCGAGTCTTTTAAAATGGTATATGGGCATTTTTATTCCTCATGAGGTGCGTTTACATTAAAGTAATAATCAGAATACAATGCAATGCATCATGCATCACCTCACTTAGAGATGTTTGACCTGATCTGACCTGATTGCAGTGAGAGTGAGAGGTGTGGTGTGGACCTGTTATAATCTGTTCAATAAGTAAATATTATCCATGTAAACATCTGATCTGATGGTTTCTCTGTTGTTGGAATAAATATAATCTTCCTGCGCATGTTTGCCCACATGGGGGAAACATTAGGTGATGTGACGAGTTTCCAAGAGGGAAATTTAGCTTTTTTCCCCTGATCGGCAAACTCAGTGAGAACAGAGAACTCTGATTGGCTCATCATTTCCTATGTTGTAAAGCGTCTAACCAATCATAGACAAGACTGAATTCTTGTAACCAATTCTAACACAGAAGATGGGATTGATCGACAAACATGGGAAGCTTAACCTAACCTCAGAGTTACTACATCTATTTGTTTTATTTCCAGCAGATAAAACACTTCAAAGTGGGCAGAACCACTTCATGCATGTCAAAAATAGTTTTATTGTAAATAATATTCTGATGAAATGCTTTGAGCATGTAAACACATTTTGTCAGATCAGCGTCCATGTAAACACTTAAGTCGAAATCTCTAATCAGAATCATTTTAATCGGATTAAAGAAATATTGTTTGTGTAAACATAGCCGTTCACACACACACAGAATTGGTCATATTGCATTGCAGTCCATGCTGGTTTTCTTTTGCTGAAACTCAAGAGGAAGGGCACCTTCGACCTCTGACCTCATTTTAGCTCGTGAGAGGTCAGAGCGAGGCAGACTTTCAGGCTCTGTGTTGTAAGACTATGATGCGTCTGTACATTTGATATCCTACGAAAAACTCCAAATGACACGTTCCTGTTTAGAGAACATAACTCTAGGAATATGGCCGCAGTGCATTGTGGGACTTCTGTCTACAAATGTAACATAGGATTTCTCGTTCGTGATGATGATGATGATGATGAGTGTTGCTATAAACTGTGCACTGCTGCAAAGCGAAAATGCAACACCAGACAATCACATCACGGTAACTTCAATTACTTCATGTTAACTTTATGTTTTTGACTGCCGTGATTTCCCTGCAGTGCTCCTTATATTTGTCCATTTTACTAATTTATCAATGTTTCTGTACTGTCCTGGATATAATTGTGTATGGGTTTAGTGGCCTGATGATTGCGTGTGTGTGTTTAGAACTGCGAGACTTTGAACCTGATGACCAGCAGGAGATCGAGGTGGATGAAGGGAACACAGCAGTGATCGAGTGTCATCTCCCAGAGAGTCAGCCCCAGGCACAGGTCCGCTACAGCATCAAGCAGGAGTGGCTCGAAACATCCAAAGGTACTAAAGACTTCAAAATCTTTCTTTCTCATTCCTACCTCACTCTATCACCAGTCTCGTCTCATCTCATCTCGAGAACCTGATTTTGCTGGAATGGCAGTTCTTTTATCTACCCTCCTCCTATCATTCAATTGTCTGATAAGTCACTTATCAGGAATAAGTTGAAACTTGGGGATACTTTTGTTTAAATATTTTCTCCAATTATTTATGTCATCTGTAAATCTTTCTCTCATGCCGTGCCTGGTATGTAACCCTCTGGCAGCTGTGGCTCTCTGTTACTGAGTTCTCCATGCTGTTGGAGCTTTTACAGAATTTATGGCGCCCCCTGGTGGTCCTGACATCTTTCATTTCCCTTCTTTGGTCACTGCTTTCAATTTTTTTTAAGGACTTCTGTGCAGAAACTGTATTGGTTTACTTTTTTTTTTTTTAACAGGTGGCTTTTAGTTCGTTTTTATTTAGGTTCTTTTAAAAAAAAATAAGCATTAGCATTTTTTAAATACATTTTTCTTTGTATTTTCTTGTCTTTTTTATGACTTTTATTTACATTTGTAATTTTGGAATTTTAGTGACTTATTGTAAATTATGTTTGATCTGACAAGCATCTGGATACTATCTAACAGTAAATCTGGCTAAATGTAAAACTGTAAAAATAAAAAGAGTATAGAGTCTCTATTTCCAATACTCATTTTTGCTAAATTGTTTCTTTTATTACACATTTTTCAAGTGCTAGTTTGTTTTTTGATCTCCTCAGCTTTTTCATCTGCTATCAGATAAAGTTGAGACTTTGTAGCCCGAACAGCCTTTGATGCAGTTTGCTTGTGTTTACTGATACCCTCTGCCCCCTGTCTGTCACTATAGGGAATTACCTCATCATGCCATCAGGGAACCTGCAGATCGCAAACGCCACCCAGGATGACGAAGGGCCTTACAAATGTGCTGCCTACAATCCGGTCACTCAGGAGATCAAGACCTCCACCTCCACTGACCGTCTGCGCATCCGCCGTGAGTGCACACACAAATAAACAAGTGCAAAAGTTGCACAAATTATATTGTAATGTGTATTCATGGAAAAACTGAGTCAGACTCTCAGCAGTTCTGGTCACTAAGCCAAGCCGTGTGACGTTTGTGCAGGTTCGACATCCGAGGCAGCAAGGATCATCTATCCACCAGCATCCCGCTCCATGACGGTGCTTAAAGGCCACAGGCTGGTTCTGGAGTGTGTAGCCAGCGGCTCTCCAACCCCTCAGGTCACCTGGGCGAAAGACGGTCGAGAACTAAGCCCTCAAAACAATACTCGGTTCCTGCTCAGCAACTTGCTGATCGACGCAGTGAGTGACGAAGACTCGGGCAAGTATGCCTGCCACGCCCACAATGGCATGGGCTCTCCTGGCACAGCCACCATCCTCTACGAAGTCCAAGTGATCGGTGAGTGCTCAGGTCATGCAAGTCATTATACTTTGGCAGACATTTAAGCAGTACTGATTAGTGTTACTCCTGGATATCATGTTGTATTTGTTTAATAGCTTATGCTTATTTGAGAGCAGTATATGTGTGTGTGTGTGTGTGTGGGCAAAATTGGAGTAGCCGAGACAGAGCTTGTTTTTGTGGGCTTGTCTCATGCCAGATGTGATTGATTAAACCTGGTCTCCTGCTGCCTTAATGAGCGCTTGCTGTTTTATTAGCAGCCAACCATCAAGAGCAAGAATAACAGAGGGAGACATTGAGAGAGTAAGAGAGGCGGAGAATTTGTGGAAGCGAGAAAGGGAAAGGGAGCTAGAAAGCCAGAGAATCACAATCACACACAACGACAGAATTTCCGACATAGATCTATGGCATTTTAGTAAGACTCACATGCTATATACCGCAGCTCCCTCACACAGCCTAATTACTTTCCTGTCTCCTCTCTTTTAGAGCCCCCTCAGGTGCGGGTGGAGCTGCTGCAGCAGGAACCAGCGTGGGGTGACACAGTGAAGTTCAGCTGTCAGGTTCGGGGAAATCCAACACCCAGTGTGGTTTGGCTCCATAACGCTCAACCCATCACTTCATCATCACGTCATCGCCTCACCTCCTCACACATGCTGCGTGTCTTCACTGTGGGCCCTCAGGATGATGGAGTCTATCAGTGCATGGCTGAGAATTGGGTGGGTGGAGCCCAGGCTGCTACACGTCTCGTCACTGTGCCTTCTGGTACGTTCAATAAGTCTGAGTAAAGAAATGTTGTGTTATTTGCTTTTGTGTCTGTTTTTCCTCTTTACAGCATTATGATCACCACTTTTGATATTTAAAAAAAATGTTGTGTACATTTTATTAGTTCTGTGCAAAAATGGAGATGTGCTTCTTTCTGTTCTTTTGTTAAATTCACTGTTCTCTTGTTTTCTTCCAGCACCCTCGCGGCCAGGTCGGCTGCCACTCATCCGGCCAATGAGCCCTGACCAGGTTTTGCGAGAGCTGCCTCCTGCTCGGCCCGTGGCACCCAGCACAGATCTTTTCGTAGACTGCTCAGAGATCCCGGGAAACGTGTCGCCGGCCGAGGCTCCAGTCATCCTCAGCCAGCCGCGTACAGGGACAGCCGACTATTATGAGCTCATCTGGGAGCCTCGGCACGATGGTGGGGCGCCCATACTGGAATATGTTGTCAAGTACAGAAAGGTATAAGAATTTTACAGTACCTTTATTTAGGCGAACCCTTGAATTTATACACTATAATGGACTTTGATGACTTGAAAAACTGGAGTATTTGCCTGTCCTCAAATAGTGGCTATGTATGATTTATGACTTGCTCTTTTCTTACTTTTGCTAAAAACTATTTTGGTCCACTGACATATCGGCAACACCATATAGAAATGCAAAAATACCTGTGTTGGTTAACTCCTATTTCCTGTCTTGCCCTTTTCCTCAGGCTGGAGACTCCCTCGGTGAGTGGACCATAAAGAACATATCTGGTTTGGAGCAAAAGCTAATTCTGGCCAAACTGCAGCCGGCCAGCCTGTATGAAGTTGAGATGTCAGCGAGGAACTGTGCAGGGTTGGGACAGCCTGCCATGATGACCTTCAGAACTGGTAAAGGTACTGCAGGTTCACTGATATCAGACCCAAAATCATGTGAGATCCCTTATTATTATATCAGTGTTTAATATTTCTGTTTTGTTCTAGGACGCAAGACAGTAGGTGGACCAAAACCACCAGACCCACCGCCACGTCTGTCTCGTAAGTACCTCACTTAAACACATTTCCACATTCAGTAATGCTTTTTTTTTTTTTTTTTTTTTTTTTACGAATCTTTCTACACTAAGTTCTTCTAACAATAACCAACATGCCTGTTTTATACTAACTCTGGTTCTCTGTCTCTTGACCTCTTTTCAATCCTAACTCAAATTAAGGACAACAGTAAGTGTGTGTTGGTGTATGTGTCTAAACGTTCATGTATGTATGTTTGTATGATTATATAACATTTGCATGCAAAAGCGCAGTGCTGTGGATTTGTACTTATGTTTAATTCGCTATTTATTTGCTCGTAGCCCCTGAAGCTCCAGACAGACCGACGGTAACCACAGCATCAGAGACTTCAGCATACGTGACCTGGATCCCCCGAGGAAACAGAGGTTTCCCCATTCAGTGCTTTCGGGTCGAGTTTAAGAAACTGAGGAAGGACGGAGGAGCCGGGGGCGAGTGGGAGGTAGCGGAGGACAACATCTCTCCTTCGCGCCTGTCTGTACAGATCAAAGGCCTGGAGAAAGGTGTGCTGCAGCCTTCTTTTGATTATTGACCATAATTTACATTAGATTTCTAGATTTTGAATGCTTAAGAGCAGTGTCATTAAAACAAAACTTTATTTAAAGCTCTAGATCAGTGGTACTAAATTGATTTTGAGAAGTGGAGCTACAGGAAAGGTGTGCGTTTGATAATTTATTACAGTGAAGGGAGATCCCGTCTTGTAGCTCATGAAGTTATTAGTTTGTTCGAATCGACCACATAAACAAAATGAGTGCAACCGTTTTTAATTTAAAACACATAGTCCTATATTCAGTATCAACTAAGAAAAATAAGACATGGACATAAGAAGCCCTAAAGCTCTAATAAATACCCAGAATATTGTTATACACGGTTAGATAATAAGAACAAATCTGAATATGGATACTGCTTATTAGAAAAGGTCTGTGGAATTCATTTTACTGTCAAAGGGGTCCTTGTCTGCAAAAATTGTGAGATGACTTGCTCTAGCTAAAAGTATAAATTTTATAATAAAAAAAAAGATAACCCGATAACAGTATAATAAAAACACTTTAACAGATGTTTGCTTGTTTTTTTTTACGCTTTTCAGGAACCTCATATAAGTTCCGGGTTTTGGCGGTAAATGTTTTGGGAGCGAGTCCACCGAGTGCACCATCCAAAGCCTACACGGTGATGGGTAGCAACCAGACCAACCCCCGGCCCGTCGATGGCCCTTACATCACCTACTCTGAAGCCATCAATGAGACCACTATCATTCTTAAGTGGACTGTGAGTGAAAAAAAATTCTAAAAAAAACATTAATGCTCACATAACAATTCACATATTTTAGTTTTAGTCAGACCCTGAGACATGACACAAAGAAAGGTCAGCTTAACTGTATATATACTGTACTATATATCAAATCATTACATTTTAAATGGCATGACTTTAACCTGAATGTACCAAAAAGGACATTTCTCCCCAAATCAGTCGGCATCAGTTACTAAAGAAAATGCATTTTCTCTCCTCAGTACACACCAGTGAATAACACCCCCATCTACGGCTTCTACATCTATTACCGACCCACGGACAGCGATAACGACAGTGACTATAAGAGAGATGTTGTAGAGGGTAAGTCATAAGAAAAGACTGGACACTCATGGTAGCTGGCAGTGTGGCATGTTCCTGGGGTTAATAGCTTCCTGTCTTTTTTTTTTTAGGAGATCGATACTGGCATGCTATTACCAGCCTGCAGCCTGAAACAGCATACGACATTAAGATGCAGTGCTTTAATGAGGGAGGCGTGAGCGAGTTTGGCAACGTGGTCATCTTAGAAACAAAAGGCGAGTTTCTAATGCCCTGTCTCTCTCTGTTTCTCAGTACACACAGAAAATAACACACACGCGCGCACAAATACACAGTATTGCTGCTTGTTTCTAAATATTTTTTTTTGGACTTCCAGCCCGCCCCAATCAGAAGCACACAACTCCAGAGACTTCGTCTCCCCGGCCGAACGTGGGAAATCCTGTGCCTCGCCCCAGTGATTTACCGTACCTCATAGTGGGAGTGGTGGTGCTGGGAGCCCTTGTTTTCATCATCGTTGCCTTCATTCCATTTTGTCTATGGAGAGCCTGGGCCAAGCAGAGTGAGTGTGGCACATAATTTTTTTAGGTCTACTGTTTTGACATTTTTGGTCATGTTACTTTGTTTTGTGTAATGCATAGAAGCATGTTAATATGTAACATTGCATGATTATTGAGCTTTGTTAAAACTTTTTATTTTAGAGCAAACGACAGATATGTGCTTTCCAGCTGTAGCTGCACCGCTGTCGTCCTGCCAGTACACCATGGGGCCGATGCAGGGCATGGCTTTAGTAGGGCACTGCCCTGTAGATCCCCACCTGACTCCCGGCCATACAGTGTACGCAGCGAAAGGAGAGTACATGGCCAATGGGAAGAATCACACACACCACGTTCCTGGACTACACCAGGTACACATTCAGCATGTGCAGCACGAGAAAGGAAATTTACCTTAACAGCATATATAAGTTGTTTGCCACACATGTGAACTTCTGTCTCTGTTACAGGATGATGCTGAATGTGAAATGGAAAATGGCACGTTTATGCCTCAGAGACTTTCCAATGGACATGCTCATGGTTATCACTACCCCGTGGGGTAAGAATCAGTAATGAATCAGTCGGTTTATCAAAAGCTCATTTGTGAAGAATGGATGCTAGGACTTTCAGGTGTAAGTATTAGACAATTTAGAGTTTGACTGATGTCGTGTGTTGGCTGTCTACAGTGTTCCTGGTCACGTTGAAGATGACGGCTGCTGCGAGCCAGACGACTCTACTCTGGAGCTCCTGAGCCTTGATCATCCTGATCATGCACAGGAGAACCACACTATCCAGAGTTTAGGTTAGTAAATGAACATCATCACATTCCAGTAGCTGAACTAGCTGTACCGAATCTCCCGTAGGTCTGAATGTGTGTCCTGGAATAGACTGCTGTCCCTCTACTGAATGTGTTCCCAGCATAGGCTTTAGCTCCACCACATCATCTCACTAAAGCAAGACGAACGGACAATGATTTCTGGTTTATCACTGACGGCGGTTATATTTTTTCCAGATTTGTCCCTGTTGCCAACATTAGAGGCTGATGGTATGATGACATCAGTCACAACACAACAGGAAGATATCAAGATACAGCGTGAAGGTCGGCTAGAGGAACGAGTATTACAAGACGGATGAAAAAAAAGGGAAACAAAATGAAAAAACAAAAACACAACAACAAAAGACAAAAACAACACAAAAACAGAAGAGAGACAATATTTATTTTTGTATTAAAGATACTATATTTATATATTTATGCTCATGTAAATAGTTTTGTTATGTTGTATATATGGATTGTTTATAAAAGATAAAAGTGGTCTACCGTGTTCGCTTTGTCACCACCAGGATAAAAGACGGTCCTTGTTCAAGCCATGTTACCTGTTTTGCTATTGGAAATGTTAATATTATTACATTATTCATGCCTTTACGCTGTAAAGAATGCTTTAATTTGAAGATTTTGAGCATGACTTGCTTATAAATTAATAGTTAAAACGGTATTTATCAGCGTATAATATTTGCCACATATCTTATTCAGAAAAAAAATCTTTCTGCCAAAAAGTCTCACTACATGGGGCCTGTGTTTAATCTGTGTTACTGGTGGTGCTTAGCTTCTTGGTTCAATGTGTTCAAATGTTTTTATAGATATCACTAAAAATATGTATTTCATTATTAACAAAGTATTAACAAATGTATGCAATGTATAAACACACTGCCTTCAGTAATATTGCCTATATGTTTTTAAAAAGTGCATGGGAAACCTGGAACGAACACAACTACCTTCAAATACTGATATTCAGATTTACGGAGCTACATGTAAGCTTCTGCTTCTAGTCTCATGTTGCTGTCTGTTTGTCTAGTTTGCTTACTCTATTTACTTAATCCTTAATGACATTTGACCATTTTTATAAACTAAGAGGTTCATAATAGTTGACCGCAGTAACTGAGGTGTACAGTACAAAGTTAGAGACCACTGTTACTTGGTAATTATTTGGTACCTTAATTCTATTTCCAATCAATTTCTCAAATAATATTTTTAGGTGTACATTACAGTTCAGTATTTAAAAAATATATATATTTTCAAATTAAATTACACAATGGTCCTTGCAATTTTATATACAGTTTATATTTTAATGAAAAGCATGGTTGAAGAATCTTATATCTAGCTCCTTTAAATCTCCCTAAATTCTGAAAACAATATAATGTACAGTTTCCAGTAGACTGTACTAAGAGACAATGCTACTGTATCAGTATTAGCCTTCACACAAAGTGCTGAACCATGAAAAGAAATGAAGGAAAATTCATTTTTGAAGGGTACCTGTCTATTGTGGTTATGTCACATACAGCATTACTGCATGTAAATAAAGCTAAAGAAATTACAGTCACTGCTTCATTTCGTGCTTTTTTTTTTTCATCAATGATTTGTAGTGCATGGTTAGCTGTGGCCTTGCACCTCAAGGGTTGAGGGTTAAAGTCTCACCTCAGGGTCACAGTCTAAAAACAAGCCGATTAGGCTAACTGGCATTTCGAAAATCACTGTAGCATGTGTGGGCTGTGAATTGGGACCCTGTCCAGGGTGTACCCGGCTTCGTGCCATGAGTTCCCTGGGTCAGGCTAATAATTTACCTATGGTATTTTTTTTTTTACTATGGCGAACTGTAATTAAGAAAATGTCCTAAATCAAATATTGTACCATCTAAATTAATAGTTTGGACAAGAAAAAAAAACAACTTTAAATACATACTTTTTCTATATTATTATTTGCTGGTTAAAACAACACAATTAGATTTGCTTTGCACGAATATACTTCCATTTCCCCAAAGTTCAGACAAATCAATAAAAGACAATAATTTATAAAACAAAACAATTTTAATAACCACATTTGTATATTTACAAATATCTACAAAAACACATCTTCCCATAAATAAGTAAAAATATTTTACCTTGTATTTTGTTAATCAATAAAAAAAATCTCTCTTTAGTCTCTTTAAGAGATGGGGGGAAAACTTGGAAACTCCCAAGTTCTTTAAATCCACACAATCAGTGAAGGCTTATGATCATTCACAAAAAAGGATAGATGTATTGTGGCATCATGTCAGATAAGAACTGTTTTAGTCGTGTAGGCATTGATACTTCAGGTGTTATTTGTGTTACAAGAGTTCTATGCATAGGCATAAGTTCTATGCATAGGCTTATAGCAGAAACAAATGTCATGCCAAATAATTTTTTCACCCCAAAAGTACGGTAATTCCATTCAACAGATATGGTGATTTACATATAGATAGTACTGAACACGAGACCAATGTTTAATATCCTTGTTACTGCAATTTTACACAGCAGAGGTTCCATCATGACCGAGAATGTGGCTGATGTTGTGAGCTGGGCGATTAGACTGTTTGTTATCTGAGGAGGAAGTATTTGCAAGCGACAGTAATGGGGACATTGGCATTGAAGAACCGTCAGGGGGCATCGCTGAGGCTATTTCAGGGAACAAAGTGTTAAAGTTAAAGTTGTGTAAATGAGGAGTAATGCCTGATGAGTTTGTAATAGGCATTGGTGTCATATCAGTCAGCAGTGGATAGCTCGGCTGTGCAAAACCCACAGGACGAGGTGGAGAAAGAATAGATCCAAAGCGGTTGTTTAGCGGAGTACTACTACTCTTATCAGCGCTTGGACTTGTAAATATCTGGTTGGAAAAATACTGTATAGGAATCTCGTTTGGAATGCTTGGATGAGCAGCAGGTGAATACGAGGGGTAGAAAGAAGGGAGAGTGTTCTGAGGCTCTACAGGAAGGAGGGCAGGGGTGCGTGAGGCATTGGGCTGGGTGACCGGGGGAATAAAAGATGCATTTGCATTAATTGGTGGTGGAGGGTTCATACCTCCTTCAATAAAGGGAAAGCCAAAGTTCTGGGTGAGATGCTGATCTGAAACCAAGTTGCCATCACCACTGACCTGTGCACCGTCCGGCATAAAGCGCACAATACTTCTGCGCCGAGATTCACCAGCTGTCTGTGGCCGTCCAAGCAGCACTCCACCACCTGACGGAAGCGACAATGGACTTTCAGTCTCAAAGGTGTTCACGGGTCTCAAGTTGCCAGACCTTGGTCGATCTCCTGGGCGGATTTTTGAACTTTGTGGATCTGGTCCAATATGATGGGCTCGCTGACTGACAGCAGAAAGTGACCTGGAAGAACCCTGAGTGCGGCCTGTATCGGAGCTACTGTGCGGTGTTGATGGAGGATGGGGCAGAACTGATCTTACAGATGAACCATGTAAATTTGCACTAACCTGAGAAATGTGTCCTTTATTGTTGTCTCCAAGATGCATGGGAGGACCTGTCTGTGTAGAGTGCAGATTAGGGCTTGAGACTTTAGCTTGAAGTTCTCCAGAAGAAACTCCAGATACACAGTTATATTCTATACTCACTGTGGGACAGCCTTGTGCAGCTCTCTGGTGTCCAGTTTGTTCAGGAAGATGTGGAGTCAACAGACTTTGCATAAAGTTCTGATGGCATGAGTCCTGCTCACGTGGCAACCCTGCTCCAGCTTGTAGTGCCTGTGCTGAAGGATGTGTCCCGTAGATACCACGACTACGTCCATCAGCAGAGGAACCAGCCCCCATCCTGAATCCAGTTTGTGGCTGAGGACCCCTCTGAGTTGGAGCCACGGATTTACTGGTCATATCTCCACTGTGAGACACTTGCACTTCAAAGTTGCTTACTTGAGGCCCATTACCAAGAGTCTTGAAAGGTAACCTCTCTGATATCCGCTGAATGTCTGGAGCCCCCGAGTGTTCTTGGGCTAGTCTGCCTTGAGGATTATGACTAATATTTCCTTTTCCATGTGAAGAATCAACATAACCTTGTAATTCAGACTGATCCTGTGAATTGCCACGAGAATTCTGTAATGTATGAAGTCCCATACGTTGATCACCAGCAGTTGATGCCTTACCAATGAGTGCCTCAGCAGAATAACTAGACAGTCGATGACGTTCCTGTCGTGATGGAGTACAAGCATGGTCTGAAGAGCGAGAAACAGGATTATTAGCCTGTGAAGTTAACTGCTGCTCTAAAGTGCGAGAACCCATTAACCTTTGCATGGCTCCATGATCCTGCCCTGGTTGGCGATCTTGCTGACTCAAATGGTTGTTCTGATGAGCCCTGGGGCCTGCTTGTTGACCCTCACAATTCTTTTCCTGTCTACTAAAGTGTTGCTGCTGAAGTTGTTGCTGAAGGTGTTGATGCCTCGAATGTGAACCTTGTTGCTGCATTTGTTGCTGCTGTTGAAGCTGCTGTGGTTTTTGTTGTTGGTGTTGTGGCTGCTGCTGATGTTGGTGCTGCTGGGATTGTTGCTGCTGCTGTTGGTGCTGCTGTGTTTGCTGTTGGTGCTGCTGGGATTGTTGCTGCGGTGGTTGGTGCTGTACACCATTCTTCTCCAAGTGATGTTGCTTCTGCAAATTAACAGGAGGTCCTGTCTGACCACCTCGCACAACTCTCTTTTTATGGACGTTCTGATCCTGTAGAAGAGTCCTCTGTTGAATATTGTGTATCTGGGTGTCTGGTTGTGTAAGGTGATGCTGAAGTTGGTAGAGGTGCCTTTGCTGTTCTTGGTGGTGTTGATGCTTGAGGTAATGGTTTCCTCCAACTATCTGTCCGGACTGTGGTGTGCCATGCTGTATATGTCCCTGTTGTAGGTGCAGCACACTCGACTGATTTTGTTCATGTGGTGCCAGTTGAGGAGGGCAGTGTCCTTCAGATGGGCGAAGCGCGGTGGTCATAAAACTGTTTCCTGAAAACAGGGCACCTCCTCCATCAGAATGGTTCCCAGTCATAACTGATGAGGAATTTGGGGGCAATTGTCCAGACATGGCTTGGACATGATCTGTCCCCTTAACATCTAGCCGTGCAATACTACCAGCTGGGCATGGTTTTGAGCGCTTGTTTATAGGAAGGACTAGGTCCTCTTGGGCAGACCGTTTTGGCATATCCTTTTGATGACGTTCAGATATTCCAGCACCTATGTGACTTCTCATGAGTGCACTTTTCAAAGGCGTATATTCATTAACCTGTGCTGGGCCAGAGCAGCTTTGGGTAACCTGAGATGACGTCTGAGACACTAGAATTGCTGCTCCCCCTGGTGATGGAACAGTTACTTGCTGACCAAGGTTTGGAGACCCTGGGTAAGACTGGACAGAACTTGGCCTAATGAGATTATTAACATTTAGACTAGTGAGACTACTAGCTTGTGACTGAGAATAAGCTGTGTTCAGTGGAAGTCGGATACCAGGTGTACTAATTCCAGAAACCTCAACTAGTGATGGAGTCTTTGACACTGTAATGTCACCCTGATTTGCCTGCTTTAATTGTTGACTTGTGACCCTTTCTTTGATTATGGGAGTTTGCTGTGTTTTAGGGAGCTCCCATCTGGTGGCAGTTGTATTTGATGGGTTGTCACCACTGCAGCCATCACTCTTCCTTCCTGGGCTATCTTGCTCAAATATAGCCCTTGCAGCCATTGCTAAGATTTCTGCCTGCTCAGAGGTGAAATTAAAAGGACCAAATGTATTAGGAGATGCAGAAATATTCTGACCTGTTGGAAGCAGTGATGCAACTGAAAAGCCTCTGTTAATTGAGGCACCTGCTGTTGGTGAATCAGTCTGTCTATTTGGCACTAGTGAGGAATCATATGATTCACCTCCCATTGATGATGCCTCCTGTGAAAGGTCAGATTCTTTTTGCAAGAAGGAGTCTGCCTCAGACATACTCTGAGTGGTAACACTTGAATTTTCACTGCTGTTGATTTCTTTGCTTGAATTTGACTGACCAACTTTGATACTAACAGGATGAATCTGATTAGCAGTTGTCACATGTGACATGCTAACCTCTGAATGTTTAAGAAGCTTGTTCAATGTGTTCAAATTCCTGGATTCCTGATGTAGAACCGGTGCTGCTGTATTTGAACAAGTTGATGAAGTGGATTGCAAAGCAAAAGATGTCTGCATATGTGAAGTATCTGCTGGTTTAACTACTACTGCAGGCTCTGTTTGAAGCTGTGGAACCTTCTTTAAGAGAGATCCTGTTTCTAGACTCTTTGTTGAATCAGCACTTGTGCCTGCACTTGTGCCTGAAGGTGTGCTCTGGGGTTGCTGAGGTGTGGTTTCAACAGATGAAACCTTCACGTTACTTTCTGAGGAACTAACCGTTGTGAGCATGGTTTTGCTCTGAACTAAAACAGGGCTTGATTCTGTTTGCATGCAGCTCGTAGAAGAATGTTTGACTGTTGATTTTTCTTGAGAAATAAGTGCACTGGATAGGGAGTTCTCATTTATTGTTGATTTCGTGGAAGCTCTCTTCAATGTGCTACACTGAGAAGAGAGAACACTACTTGTTAATTCATTTTGTTCAAGGTCAATATTATTGGTTAAAACAGGTTCACTGCTGGGATGAACTACAGTGCTTATGTCAAGGGAAGTTACAGTATTAAGGGTACTAACCATTTTACTGTAAGATGGTGGAGTTGCATTAACACTTTGTTCTTGACTCTTTGCTACTTCATCATTGACTAGGGAACCAACACTTGTATTTGTGGATTGGGCAGGATTCTGCAGTGATTTACTACTTGAACTAACACAAATGGCTGTAGAAGTATTGCATGTTGAAGAAACACTGATGACCATGGATGTACTTACAGTACTGCTTTTCAGGCTCATATCCTCACTGGCAGAATTCATAAACTGAGCATCTGTTATAGAGGATGAATGTCCTTGTGCAACATTTGACTGAGATGATGTACTATTTGCTGGCTTTGCTGAAATTCGGCATGTACTTCTTTTGATTGGTTCTTTTCTCTTGACTGGTCTGGCCCTTTTAACTGGCATCTGTTTGGATTGATTTACAGACAGTACATTAGTCTTTTTTGGCAGAATGCTAACTGCAGAACTTACTGATGTTGATGCAGCTACAACAGATTGTAGAGCAGTTTCGGTGGATGTACTGATTCCTGAAACCAGCTTAGATAGAGAAGACTGTACTGTAGTGTCTGAAGGTGGAGTAATTTGCAGTTGTACATTGCTTTGATTGGAGACCTGTGAAACGCTTTGATTGGAGACTTGTGAAATGCTCTGGCTAAGGCTAGTGAGGGCACCCAAACAATTCAATGCGACATTTGCATTGGGTTCCTCACAGGTGGGTTGAATGATTTGCGTAGGACTTTGGCTAACCTGAGAGTTGCCAGTGTCTGCTGATTTCACCGATTGTAAAACATAAACCTGTCCATTCACAGTGATAGTCTGGGGTGCCTGTGTCTGAACCTGGGCTGAAGGACGTGGAAGGATATGAACCAGTTGTTTAGCTTGAGCAGTAGTGGGACAGGGGTTGGTGGATGTGGTTATTTGATTTGCCAAAGTGGAAACTGCTGCTGGCATAATGTTAGTTTGATGGTTCTGTTGAGTAGGTGGCATTGTTGGTGTCTGGATTATAACAATGTGCTGGCATGTCGCCTGATTGGTAACATCCTCTCTAATTACCTTTGAGCTTGGACAGGTATTGGCCTGCTGCAAAATAACAACATTTGAATTATTTTGTGGCAGGGATGTTCCAATTACTGGGGTACCATCTGCATTCATTTGCACAACCTGCATTGTCTGAAGTACTGGCAGTGTGGCGGCTTGAGTCTGGGGCACAATTGCTTGCTGAACAGGAGGCACAGTGGCAGACTGGGACTGGGGTATTATAGCTTGCTGGGCTGGGGAATTAGATGGAATAGTGGCTTGTAGTTCATGCTGAGGTGGCATGGCATGATGAATTTGAGACTTCTGTTGTATGGCTGGGTATGTGTGGGACTGAGTTGGTGGAGGGACAGGTTTGGGTAAAATTGTGGTTTGAGCTACAACAGTTTGTGACTGAGTTATTAAGCCTGTCTGGGGTACAACAGGTGGTTGATGAAGGACCACAGGAGTCTGGGATAAAAGTGATGCCTGAGTAACAATAGGTGTTTGAGGACTGGTAAGCACAGCTGGTAACATCTGGGGAAGATTAGGCCGAACAGGGATGCATGCTGGTTTGGGGGTTTGCAGTTGCATAGGAACTTGCGTTTGCACTTGGAGAGGAACAGGATGGGCCTGGGGATTTGCAACAACAGGACATACTGAAAGTTGGGAAATATTATGCCCAGAGCTACTGGCTTCTGTGGCCAAAGCTCGACAGACAGGCTGTACCGTGTTCCCAGTAAGCTGTAGTGTTGTCCATGTGGTCTGTGTACTGGTAGCTGCACTGGTCCTAAGATGAGCAGAGTTGCCTGGTAACGTTTGAGCAAAAGACATGCTTTCAGTATCCTGCGGCAACACTGAAGGAGCATCAGAAACATGTGTGCTACTGACCACGGTTTGAGGCAAGGACGACAGACTAAAAACAGGCTGAATCTGGACAGGCATTGTGCAACTGGTGGAAGACGCTAGAGTTGGTGTAGTCTTTGCTGGCTGAGTTTGTTGCAGACTAGGAGCCGTGACTGCAAGCTTTGGACATATGCCTTGAAGAGCAACATAATTCCCAGGAGGGGGCAATTTTGGAGCAACAGGTGCCACAGCAGCATATTGCTCCACCACTGTAAGACAGGGCTTGGATGCAGCAGGAATAATAGTCGCTAATGGAATGTGTGACGATGTTGTAGAGGGGACCGTTAATTCACTGATCTGTGTTCCATTTGGGACACTGAGTGCTTGACTTGGACCCATTTGAACATTGCAAGATGGTTGAACGGCTAAAGCATTTACTGGCTGCTTATCCAGGTGAGAAACAGGATTTGAAGGATCAGACAATTTACTTGCTGAACAAACCACATTCTCATTGGAATAAACAATTATTCCCTTTGACATCAAGTGAGTTGGTGTTATTTTGGCTACTTTAGCACAGCGCTGTTTGCCCTTCCAGTGAATAGTGGGGTCATCCAGAAAGTTGATCTCATTTGCTTTGAGGAGCTCAATGTAATGACCACTTTCCTTTCGTAAGTCCTCCACCTGCTGCCGTAAGCGTTTTATCTCATCCGCTGCAGAGAAATGATCAATAAAGATTTTTAAAGAACACAATTTACATCACTAACACTAACATATCTCAATTAAGCAAGATTTTTCAACTGGAAACTCCTTTTTTCCACATACACGTTCTCACAGATACCTACAATTGACTAGACTTTTTAAACATGGAGAAGAGGAATGCCTCCTGTTCTACACAGACTTTTGGACTTCCAATTACTCACAGCCATTGCTCGGATTCAAAAACAAAATCCATCAAAAACTGAACAAAGACACCAGTCTAGAGCTTCAAATTACTGGAAACCTTAAGTCATAGTTTACATCCTACCAAGTAAAGCAGATAAAAGATCTTACCTTGTACTTTGTCTCCTCCATTGAGCAGCATTTCATCATTCCGTTGCTTCAGCTCAGTGATATAACGAAAGGCTTCCCCTAGAATCATATTCTTACTCTAGAAAAAATAAAGCAACTCTTAGTTTTATTACCATTAATTACATGATTATGTTGTTTAGGTTGCATTGTGTGTTACTTGTTTTAAGGCTTGAGAGCAAGGCAAGAGATCTCCGATTCGTTGGATACCGGCATTGATCTTCTCTTTGCGGTGTCTTTCGACTAAATCACACATGGGTGTTTAAATGCATGTTAAAAATTGGGAAACAAACAAACAAACAAAAAAACACTACCTGATGACTATAAAGTTCAAAAGAACTGCAGACAGTCCCGTTTAGTGATATTTGTCAGAATTTGCCAATCCTATGACTAAAGTGTGTTAAAAAAAATAGAAAGAGAATATGTATTGGAAATCACTATATTGCATATTACTGAGATAATAAAGTAAAAATGCAATAATTTCTCCTGCGCTTTTACCTGCATTGTGCGTCTCTTTGTTTTTTTTCTTCCTGACATTGAACAAAACAAATACAATTAGTACTGCAACAGAATCCAACAATTCACAATACATACTAGTTTTTCAAGGGCAAGTAAGTAGAGCAACTACAAATGCATACATATTTTATAGATTAGTGACATATTAAAAAAAAAAAAAAAAAAACAATGAAAAAGCCATTTAAAAATCTGCCATGTGTGTGTGTTTGGGTTGAGCTCTAGGGACATTTGAGGAATAGCAAATTATTCACATTATTTTTATTCTTATTAAAACATTCATGGCGCTCTTGTGCCCAGTGGATGGGGGCGTGGATATACTGATGAGACCACACCAATCAGTTAAGAAAGGTTTTATTACAGATCACTAAAGGTGATCTGTCAGAAAAACTGAGGAACGGATGTGCAGTCACTGCAATACATTTTTAAATAAAGAACTGTTATGAACCGTTTGACTTTTAAAAAGTTCCATCATAATGAACACAAAATGTACAGTTTTAAAAAGCTTATATATAAGATTCTGGGTATACCCTTACCGAGTTGGTTTTTGAGTAGTTTCTGGTGGATTCTGTATGATTTCTGGCATTGTGGCACGCACTGCACCCTAAAGATAAAATTCCTAATGAAATACAAATCTACACATATATACAGAAGCACTTCCATAATGCACAAATGTGTACCAAGTCTAAAATAGTATTTAAACAAACTAACTTACCTTCCAGCAGTGGGCAAAGGAGTATTATGTATGCCAGCTTCAACTCAATCACACAGCCATGTTCTTCATAAAAGCATTTGTCTGTGAGTATGAGTGAGCGAAATCTGAGTTTTATGTATCACAAAGAAAAATTATTGAGTAAGACCTAGGCTGATTTACACACACACACACACACCTCTAGAGTTTACACAGTACGGCATGAAAAAAAATTTATCTGCTGGCACAAAAACATTGTTGATGAGTAAGATCAAAGGAGAACGGCTACATTAACTCAAAAAAACATAAGTCTTAACTTTTTTATAACCATGTTGAGGTGAAAAGGATCTCAAAACACAAAACATGTAAAATCCTAAGGCAGGTGGTTCTAGAAGAACAGAAGACCACACGGCAGTCCACTTCTGTAGAATCACCCAAACTGGACAGCTGACGATTACTAAAATATCGCCCGACTTTTTCCCTAAATTTCTTAATGTCTTTTTCATTCCTTCCTAATTGACCGTAACATTGGACATACAATTTGTATAAGTATAATACAGGATTTAACTACATACAGTACAGTTGTACTCAAAGGTTTGCATACCCTGAACAAATTTATTAAACACTGGCATTTATTATTTGGAAAATATGACTAATAAGGCAAAAAAAAATTTATTCTAAGAATATTGGTTGTGTGAAGTCATTAATTATCACATAGTTGTTTGATTCCTTTTTGAAAGCTAATGATAAGTGAAATCACTCAAACAATCCTGATTAAAAGTTTACATAACCTTTGTGTTTGGCCACATTATAAAACACACAGGTTGACACACACACACAGGTTTAAATGGCAATTAAAGGGATAGTAAGGGGCCGGTGCATAAAAGGGGCCATGCAGTGAGTTTCTCAGCTCATGATGTGATGCAGTGACTTGGCTGGATACTGCACCATGGGGAAGACAAAAGAACTGCCAAGGGACCTGTGTAGTAAGGTAGTTTAATTTTATAAAGAACAAAAAAAAGATAGAAAAAGATATTTCAACTTAAAAATAGAAAATAACAGGGCCTGTTGATACTAAGCCATTGTCAGGTAGACCTAGAAAGATTTCACCCACTACCGCCAGAAAAATAGTTCGGGCGCAAAGTGATCTCAATTGTTCATCCAATGCATTTTGCTAAGAAGAGTTGGCAGCTATACAACCTGAGAGAATAAAGGACCTCATGCACAATATTATAAAAAACAAACAACTGCATGCCGTCATTGATGCTAAAGAAGGCAATACATGATATTAAGAACTAAGAGGTATGCAAACTTTTGAACATGGATTGTTTCCTCATTTTCTTTATTATCATGCTTTGTTTGATGATTGTCACTCTGTTATGCCTTACATATGAACTTGAGTCATATGAGAAATACAACAAATGTGTTTTGCCTTCTCACAGGTACACACCTTGCAAATTCTCCCAAGGTATGCAAACTTTTAGCACAACTGAATATCTTTCAGTTTGTAATCTTGTAGGGTTCCTTGTTTAGTTTTTTTTTGTTCACACAGTTGGAAAAATCAAGCATACTAAAATGCATCACACAAAAACGTCCTCTCCACTTATTGATCAGATGTGTCTGATGCAGGAACAAAAAAGGAAATACAAAAAGAGGATCCTGTGTTGGGGAATACTGCATATTTCTGTGACATGGGAGGTTAATCTACAGTGGTGTGAAAAACTATTTGCCCCCTTCCTGATTTCTTATTCTTTTGCATGTTTGTCACACTTAAATGTTTCTGCTCATCAAAAACCGTTAACTATTAGTCAAAGATAACATAATTGAACACAAAATGCAGTTTTTAAATGAAGGTTTACGTTATTAAGGGAGAAAAAAACCTCCAAATCTACATGGCCCTGTGTGAAAAAGTGATTGCCCCCCTTGTTAAAAAATAACTTAACTGTGGTTTATCACACCTGAGTTCAATTTCTGTAGTCACCCCCAGGCCTGATTACTGCCACACCTGTTTCAATCAAGAAATCACTTAAATAGGAGCTACCTGACACAGAGAAGTAGACCAAAAGCAGCTAGACATCATGCCAAGATCCAAAGAAATTTAGGAACAAATGAGAACAAAAGTAATTGAGATCTATCAGTCTGGTAAAGGTTATAAAGCCATTTCTAAAGCTTTGGGACTCCAGCGAACCACAGTGAGAGCCATTATCCACAAATGGCAAAAACATGGAACAGTGAACCTTCCCAGGAGTGGCCGGCCGACCAAAATTACCCCAAGAGCGCAGAGACAACTCATCCGAGAGGCCACAAAAGACCCCAGGACAACATCTAAAGAACTGCAGGCCTCACTTGCCTCAATTAAGGTCAGTGTTCACGACTCCACCATAAGAAAGAGACTGGGCAAAAACGGCCTGCATGGCAGATTTCCAAGGCGCAAACCACTTATAAGCAAAAAGAACATTAAGGCTCGTCTCAATTTTGCTAAAAAACATCTCAATGATTGCCAAGACTTTTTGGAAAATACCTTGTGGACCGACGAGACAAAAGTTGAACTTTTTGGAAGGTGCGTGTCCCGTTACATCTGGCGTAAAAGTAACACAGCATTTCAGAAAAAGAACATCATACCAACAGTAAAATATGGTGGTGGTAGTGTGATGCTCTGGGGTTGTTTCGCTGCTTCAGGACCTGGAAGGCTTGCTGTGATAGATGGAACCATGAATTCTACTGTCTACCAAAAAATCCTGAAGGAGAATGTCCGGCCATCTGTTCATCAACTCAAGCTGAAGCGATCTTGGGTGCTGCAGCAGGACAATGACCCAAAACACACCAATAAAATCCACCTCTGAATGGCTGAAGAAAAACAAAATGAAGACTTTGGAGTGGCCTAGTCAAAGTCCTGACCTGAATCCTAATGAGATGTTGTGGCATGACCTTAAAAAGGCGGTTCATGCTAGAAAACCCTCAAATAAAGCTGAATTACAACAATTCTGCAAAGATGAGTGGGCCAAAATTCCTCCAGAGCGCTGTAAAAGACTCGTTGCAAGTTATCGCAAACGCTTGATTGCAGTTATTGCTGCTAAGGGTGGCCCAACCAGTTATTAGGTTCAGGGAGCAATTACTTTTTCACACAGGGCCATGTAGGTTTGGATTTTTTTTCTCCCTAAATAATAAAACCCCTCATTTAAAAACTGCATTTTGTGTTTACTTGTGTTATCTTTGACTAATAGTTAAATGTGTTTGATGATCAGAAACATTTTGTGTGACAAACATGCAAAAGAATAAGAAATCAGGAGGGGGGCAAATAGTTTTTCACACCACTGTATGTGGCTTGGTCATCGCCATGTTGATTGTTTATTAAATTGCTTGCATTTAACGTTTTAAGGAAAATAATAAAAGATTGTAGATCATAGGGAGATTAGAAAGCAGTGTTAAGAGTATTTTAGAATGGGGAGTCACAGGTCAGAGATGGAAGCATTTAATGTTATTTTTAAGAAAGACTGGACTGGAAAGTTGGCTTTAAAGTACAGGGAACCTGAGTAGAGAGATCTATAGGTGGCGGTGATGCATCCTGCAGAACTTTAACTAGATGCTGAGTGGTACTGAGAGGAAGAGTGTCGAAAGGATAGTGTGTGTGGAAGTATTGGATAAAAAAATTGGATGAAAAGCTCAAGGCTAAGAACAATTCAAGACAAGATCAGAAAAGGATTAATTAGATGTTTTAAGGAAGGCTGGCATTCAAAGGCTGGTAAAACGAGAGAGAATTTGGTGGTAATGCAGCCTACTGGATTCAAACCTCTGTTAACCAAAAAAGAGAAGAAGAAGAAAAAGCACAGTGACAGCTGAAAATCAACGTGTTGACGCACTGGTAGATGCATAGCAAGACAATACAGGACATGGTGTATATAATCCTACTGAACTGTGACATGTTCTTCAGCTGAAAATATATCCGAAGGTCCATCATGACTGTACATTTGTCCGGTTTTGGTTTATATGCTTTCTCTCCAAGAGGAATACACAAGGGGAGTTGGATCCAGACCACCTGTTTGATCCGCATCCAAGCATTACAGCGTTCACACTAGATGAAATTAACTGAATCAAGACGGAAGATGGACTGAAGCCTGTAAGTGTGAAAGCGCACCTTAGAATCTCGGTACCATTCCATCAGAACCAGGAGAACACTCCTTTTCTCATGCAGGAAAAAGCGCGCGCCCCAAGTCCTCCAAGGTATGGGAGCAATTTACATTAAACGCCTCTAAAAAGACGGTAAATTCCATCGTAACCTGCACGCTATGCAAGACCGAGCTTTCATGGCATGGCAGTACCACAGTCATGCACGAACACTTAAAAAGAAAACATGTTGGTGTTCCGGATGGCGAAACATCAGCAGAGTAAGTAACAACTGTATCTCTTCATTATGTAAAAGTTGTATAGTTTACGAAAAGTTTGTGTTTGTTTAAACTGTTTGCTAACTTCGGGACAGTCGCGCTAGATCTGTTCACTTGCTACTTGCTAGCATCACACTGCGCAATCGCCTCAAAAGCAATAGTGATCAGTTAAATGGCACTACTTTAAATCAGCTTAAATTACACGGTGCGAATAACAGTAGAATATTACATTAAGTGATTGTTGTGGTTTTCAGTGAATACAAATAACAGTACATTTGTGACTATTAGCATTTTGCATTTCTACAGTTTTTTTTTTTGTCCACTACAATGTTAACTTGTTAACTAGCAAATCTTAAATTTTCAAACGAAATTTACTGTGGTTTTACTTATGCATATATTATTTTATTATACAAAATTACATTATTTTAGCTGTTTGGCCACTGGTGGCTCAGTGGTAGGTGTTTCGCCTGCCATGCAAAAGGCCCAGGTTCGATTCCCAGCCAGTGCCCAAACCCCAGCCACTGGATGCAGTGCCGGTCCCTAGCCCGGATAAAATGGGAGGGTTGCGTCAGGAAGGGCATCCGGCGTAAAACCTGTGCCAAGTTGTTGTGCGGACTGGATACTCCGCTAATTATCAAAATAATCTTTAATTGCAGCCCTAGACTTAGCCTTCACGTAGCCAGTGTGACTGTGTTGTCTTTATTGTGTTTGTTGGATTGTATTTCATCTCTAAACATCACTTGTCTCTTTGCACATTATCTCATTACACCTGCCAAGTTAAATTCCTGTGCTTTAGACATCTGGAGAATCACTTATATTTACTGTGAAACAGCTAATCACAAGTGAAGCCTATTAGTAAAGAACTTTTTTTATCCAACATTGTAAGTTCTGCACAGAAAATAAAGTGTAAAAAAACAAATCCGTGACACGTTAATCGTTTCTGTTTACTTTCCGTTACGATTAAAAATCAACCTGCTGAAAAGCAACAAATAACTCTTAAATATTAAAGATATGAATGAACACTGACAGCTATTCTAGCTTGAGAGCTAACACGCTAAGTGTGCTGCTGCTGCTGACTTTACAGAAAATACAATCGGCTCCAGGCATAAATACGCGACTATGTAGCGACTACAAATGAGATAATAACGCTTATAACATCTTTATTCACTTTTATAACCAAACACTCAGGTCATCACAGCTGCCACGAGCGCAAAGCTAACTAGCATTAGAGCTAAAAACAACTAGCTACCGACTCGGAGCTAATGATAGCTATTAGCATCATGGCTAGCTTTCTGGGTCATTACTATACAACCAATATGATCGATTGTCTAATCACTTCGACATGGATATTGATCATTTAATAAAACCTACCAGTAGCTTCAGCATTTTTGCCCTAAAGGAAAGACTCCCGGTTAAAACTTTGTTGATCCTTTTCGATTTACTTCATTTTTTCCCCAAAGCCAGGTACCAACCTGGTGGGCGGGGCAGATTACACCATCCGCCAATCACATCGAAGGAGGTGATGTCGCCCAATAATAAGCAGGAATATGACCAAGGGGCGTGGCTTTTATTAAAAACCGGGCGATTTTTCTTTTCTGCAAATATAATATATTTAATGGGCGAGGCGGATTAAAATAACAATCGATATTGACCAATAAGGAGCGGGAAGATATTCAAGGGACGGGAATTTTTCCTAAAACCTAATACTTATGCACCTTCTCTTTTCCAGTGTTAGTGATATTAATTATTAAAAAGCTACAAGGCAATACATTCTTCATAAATGCTTGCTTTAAACTAAAAACTAAGTAAAACAGTGCATTGGTATTTATTTAAAAAAATAAAAAATTCCAAAATGTCACTGATGGTACATGAAAACCATGAAAGAGAAATTTTTGACTGACATTTTCTTTAAAAATGTAACCTTTTTACATTTTAATGATCCATATTAATAAAAACAAAATAAAAATGATTTAAAAATTAGCAGACTGCAATCGTTATTTTGAAAACACTTAAAAAAAAATTTATATTGAGACAATAATCTATAATATGGATATTATGCGATCATCACCCAGCCCTTATATTCAACCTTTTGTATTTTTATGCAGTATGATAAGAGCATATTCTGACAAATAATGCAAATAGTATTTTATTTAGAGGTTTTAAAAGTTTTACAATATAGAGCTCCAGAAAAGACAAAATTCTCCAAAGAAAGAAAGAATTCATGCTTGTACTACAATGGAGAGGGTACATCCCTCTTGGCATGCAGTGTCAAGGCTTCCCCTGGGGTCTGGCCTGCGAATCCAAGTTCAGCATAAGGAACCTCTATAATCGAACCATGATAAATCCCACGGTGCACTAAAAAAAACTGAACTGTGAGATTTTTTTTTTTTATTTAGTCAGTGAACATCAATAAAATGATAGCAACATGTAGTGGGTAGGTTTTTAGCTGCCAGTGTGCCGAAGAGGAGACTGCTGAAATCAAAATCAATGAACACTTACAGTGAAATGAAATTTGTTGGTCGTCACGTGGAGGATGAAAAATTCAGACTGAAATCAATAAAGAAAAAATGTTTAAGTTTTCCTTTGCATTACGCCAATATTTTACAATCATACAGACCATTAAATTACTCATCACAATGATTACATTCTGAGTGAATCCACATTATGGTGGTTTATTAAATCGATAAATAATATTTTATGCTGTTGTGTTTGTTTTTCCCTGTTTCTGAAATCATCTTATTCTTGAAAAAAAGTATCCCTTATAAATTAAAATCAATTTCTTGCACGTGGAATGTACGTGTGTAGTAAAGGCACGTGCTAGGTTAAAAGTCTCTCATATTCTTGGGTAACTGTACCAACAGCACACCTCCTCTCCATAACTGGCACTAACAGTCTTTTCTCCAATCTGAAGCACCAACAGCACCCCAGGAAAAGCCATGAACCAACCAGCAATTATGCAAAACAAACAAAAAAAAAAATTAAGGGGACTTTAAATAATGGGCAGAGAAGCAAAGACATTCAGAAACGAGAGTGAAGTCTACTCCTACACTCCCACACCCAATCTCTCACTCTCAAACCGCTTGACCATGTTCATGCCGGCTCCAGGGGGCGAGATGATCCTGTGCAAGACAGATCGGAGAGACCCGCGCGGCGTCATGTGCGACACACCTCTCCATTCTCATTCTGCCTGTGAAATCGAACATATCTGCATCCCCGGGCTCAGATTGGCGAGGTGACGGGAGGTCCAGAGGTCACAGAGACGATCCATAGCATGATGCCCAGCACTGCCAGGCAAGACCAGCTCTCGCCAAAAACCACAGTACTGTCTTTAAAAGGTCTACCGGCTTGTTCAAACGTCAACGTCGTGTCCCCTTGTCATTAACGATTTAAAACAAAATGCAAACAGTATGCTTACAAAGTTTTACCTTCACCGTGTCATGTCTACTCTGTAACAAGTAAGCAGCTTTTTGGAGCACTTATGTATTCTGGCTTGACGAAAAAAAACCCTTGTGCCTAATTTCAACTCTCTAAATGAGCAAAGGAAAAAAAAAAAAAAAAAAAAAAAGAGAACGCAAACTGATGGGGATTGAGTTTTGTTTTTAAAAAATAAAAATTCTGCATTTTTCTCATGGACTTGTTATTCTCTTTGAATTGCCCTCCGAAAGAAAGTGGTGTATCTACAGGCCCCGGGGCATCGGTCACAGTTCCACATGGTGAATACGGGCCGAGATCCATCTCTGCAGCGTGCTTCGGCACCTACTCAGCCTTCTGCAGGTCTCCTGCTGGGGGCTCGCTTGGGCTCCGCAGGCTCTTCTGGAGAACGTGGGCGTCTGCCGGCTCTATCCTCTTGTAATAGTTCTTTTTCGTTTCGATAATCTCAAAACCGAACTTCTGGTAGAAGTCGATTGCAGACTCGTTGCTGATCTGCACATGACTGGTGGAGAAAAGGATAAAAAAAAACAAAAAAAAAAAACAGGGTTTTTAAGTTTTCAGCACTCAATGATGAGCTTGCAACAATATCTACAGCAGCAAGTGATGGATCATTGTCAGCCACATAGAATCATACCTACAGGATAACTAAATATTTTATCATATCTACTGCTGTCTGATTACAATGATAACTGATTATATACAGTGAGGTCAAAAAGTCTGAGATAACACTCAAAATCTGGGATTTGTTCCCATTTAAAACTGGTGAAAAGTAAATGAAAAATGACACTTCACTAACACATTTGTTCAAAAGGTCAGAGCAGGTTTTATGCCTAGACAACCAGTATTATTAATTAAAGAGTAATAAACTATGGCTGGACTATTATATTAAACTAAAACAACTTACAGGTAAATGTTGTCAAATGTGCCATCCTTCTCACAAATGTTCAGCACATGGTTCAGCATCTTTGTTCCTTTAAAAAAAAAAATAAACAAAATTAGAAAATCTGACCATGAAAAAACACCACATTGAAAAATATGCAACTGAAACGAGAGAGAATAAAATTAATTTTCTGAAACATAGTATAGGCTTTTAAAGGTTCACTCCTGTCCTGCTCCTTGTGTGGAAAACCTGTACCTATGCCCAGTCTGCGGTAGGGTGCGAGGCAGCCAAGTGTCATGATGTACAATCTCTTCTGGTTCTGGGAGTGATCCACCCGACAGCACACAGCTCCCACAGCGATGTCGTTGAAGTATGCTGGAAAAAAAAAATCAAAAGAAGCATGACTGATGGTGCTTCTGGTCCAAAAGCAACAATGGAGGAATAAAATATTGTCATGCAGTTCAGGAAAAATAATAAACGACTGGGTGTGATGTAATGAAGCAGTATTAAAGCTGATCGCTTTCCCATAACTTCATGTCTCAAAGAGTTACAGTTTATAATTTATTAACGATGAAGGGCATGTTATCGCTTTTTTCAATTATTAATTGTTTTGAATTTCAATCTGTTTGAAAAAACATGAGTTTAAGTAATTAGGTAGGAATTTTAAATCAAAAACTCAGACCTATTACTGTTAGACTTATTTTGCAAGTGCATCAAGTGAAATGGGTCACAATATGTGTTTGTAATAATCTCACACAACAAAAGTAGCCAATGAGAAACCGGCTGGGTACCTTACCTAGCTTAGCGAGCTCTCCAACTTCCAGCACATCTTTGTAGAACTTGTCGTTGTAACTGACAGGGAAGATGACTTGATTGAGACGCTTCAGCTGTTTAATATTGTGGGGGGTGACGTCCCCCAGCTCGATCCGGCTACTGGAACAAAAGCAGAATGCTCAACAAAGTTTCTTTGTTCATCATTACAGAAAAAAACTGTTGTATACAATGATTAAAAAGAACCGGTGTGGATATTCACGCTAAAAACTTTTATGTGTGGTTAATTTACTTAGTGGGATGGCCAACAAAACCAAGCACTGCTTCATCACAGCCATAAGATTTATTAGTTGCGTTCACTTGACACCAGTTAGAGAACGACAGACAGCAGTATTTATAGGGCGAGTGCATGCTAAAATGGCACAGCTGCACTTTTAGGTCATCGCTACAGCTGGGGGTAAAGATAGGGTAACGATTGAGCAACAAATACACTCTCTCAAACCTTGGGCTAGAACGAAGAAAAATGCAGAATTTAGATCACATATAAAGACTTGTGTATTAAACAATCACGTGACTTCTGTTTCGATTAAATAAAAAACAACAGCACCTACGCGATTTGCAATCGAGGGCTTTGCGTGTCAAAAAAGAAACAGCAGAGAACTACATTGTGCTCTTGAAGCTGGGGTAACACACAGTGATTCCGGCATTCATTTAAGAATATTACTTGATCACATCAGATTAACCACACGAAGTTTTTCTAAATAACAAAAATTCTGACGTTAAACATTCTTCATGTTCTGCTGCAAATATCTCACTGACCTAAAACTTAACTCCTGTCCCAAGAATATGTTTACAATCTGTGCATGCAAAAATGTATTATAAAGTCTGCTTTATCTGCAAATCCACCGCACTGACCTCGTGCTACAACTCATCTAATATTCAACACAGGAGGACGCTCATCTCTGTTAATTTGAGATTAAACATCGTAATATTAGTAACATTCTGTATACAGCATGGCAGGTGAACACTCCTGCGTCTGAACAGTGTAAAGAAATACAGTTTTGGTTAGTTATCCCATGGGGACAGGTGTAAATTTGAATATATTTGAATGAACACTGAATAACAAATGAGCTCTGGGAGTCACAGCCAATCAGAAGAGAGGAGCGGGAGCGCTTTTATTCAATATGACCCCGAAAACGGAGACGCCCTTTTCAGGTGTTGATTTAAAGTAAAATTGTGTACATTTTACAAGTTTAACCTAATGAAATATTAGCAGACATGGTTCTGACCGATTTCAGGTCTGTGAACTCTACCTCTCTCATCTGCAGAGCTGTGTGTTAGACAGATTAAACAAGTGCACGCCTCATTAACATGTATGCTAATATAACGTGTTAACCGCCCGGTTACTGGTTTAAGGCACACGCGCTGAATCTCACTGACCGAGTGTGTAACGATAGCTTCATTGCTAGCTACATTGTTACGTAGACTATGTGCTAATTGTCCCGCAAGCTCTACTAATTAATCACAATAATTCCACTAAACTCTGTGTGAGGTCTAAATCGGTGCTAATCAGCTGCCCGGCTGAGGAAATGTGCCGCGCTACCCATGCTAGCTGCTAAGCGTTCCACAGTCTGACTCAACATTTTTCACATTTACTTTCGACCCTTAGCTAAGCTAATTTAACAATGTACGAGCTCCGAGTAATTGAAATGTAAGCTGCTTGTTTATAAGCCTTGAACAAATCAGTGTTAAGTCTGACAACATATTTGAGTTTAAACTCAGCTGTAATTTGAAGGCTTGTGTTGGCAAAATTCGTTCGCAGATAGTTAGCGTTAGCATCAGCATCGCTAGCAACTCCCCCGCCCTCCCCTGCCGAAAAAAAGACGAAGGGGGAAAGTTTTTAGTGACGGCTTAAAGGCGGATAAATCCACACACCCTACTCACCCTTTCATCTTTATCTCAACTTATATGTGGCTTTAAAAAATCACCGAGGTCGTCGTAATGATATCCCAGTACAAAAGATGATAAATTTGTGCTAACTTTGGGCTGCGAGCAACTCTCGCTGCTGTTCCCTCCACATGTATGCTACTAGCAAACGCTGCTGTCAAGCGGCTCATCAGTCTGTTTTTTTCAACACCCATATTCCGGGAAACCCCGCCTTCTACGACACAATTGGCTGGTAGCGTCTTGCTTCTTGAACAACTATTGGCTTACAACGTAATAATCATTTATGCATGTATTACTAACCAATCACAGCTCGAGAGGCGGGGTTAAATGAAAACGATTAGGAGAAATAACGCAGCTCTGAGATTCAGCGGCAACTAGCAAAGACGGGGTATGGGCACAGGAAGTGACGCGAATTGCTTTTAACTGGCAAACTAAGAGTCCTATGTCTCTTTCTGTCCCCAGAGAACTTTTAGAGAATATAAATATTCTCTTTTTTTTTAAATCCATGTAACTCATTCGGGGGGCGAAAATAAGTAACAACTAAGAAAGATTAAAACACTAACAGTTTACTGTTGGAACCATGTAATTCGATTTGCTATTGTACGTACACCTATGTCAAAAGAGATATGACATATTTTGGCTTGCCATATTTAATAAAAATTCTTTTATCAGAAAAGTTTAAGAAAAATACTAGCTTTACATTTGTAATTACGTTTTTGTTCGCTTCTATGTGCTTATTTATATACCTTTAACATTATTCTATTTTTACGTTTTTCGGTTTTAAGCTTGTAAATAACATTCATTTCTTCTCGCTGACACCTAGAGGGCGCTGTGTATATCAGTATTTTCTGTCTCCCACTAGAAGGTGCTGTGTACATCCGCATTTCCTCTCGGTCACAGTATTTTCTCTCGCACACACAAGAGGGCGCTGTGTATATCAGTATTTTCTGTCATCGCTGACACTAGATGGCGCTGTGTACATGAGTATTTTCTTTCGTTCACACTAGATGGCGCTATGTATATCAAAAATTATTCTGGCTCACACAAGAGAGCGCTTTGTACATCAGTACTGTATTTCCTCTGGCTCACATTAGATGGCGCTGTGTACATCAATATTTTCTCTCCTCGCTTACACTAGATGGCGCTGTGTACATCAATATTTCCTCTGGCTCACACAAATACAGCATTGTATTTCCTTTCGCTCACTCAAGAGGGCGCTGAGTATATCAAGACAGTATTTCCTCTGGCTCACACTAGAGGGCGCTTTGTATATCTGTATTTCCTCTCGCTAACACAAGAGGGCGCTTTGTATATCATAATTTCCGTTCGCTCACACAAGAAGACGCTGTGTATATCAAGTCAGTATTTCCTCTGGCTCACACTAGATGGCGTTTTTTTTTATATCAGTATTTCCTCTCGCTAACACAAGAGGGCGCTTTGTATATCATAATTTCCGTTCGCTCACACAAGAGGACGCTGTGTATATCAAGTCAGTATTTCCTCTGGCTCACACTAGAGGGCGCTTTTTATATCAGTATTTCCTCTCGCTAACACAAGAGGGCTCTTTGTATATCATTATTTCCGTTCGCTCACACAAGAGGGCGCTGTGTACATTCGTTCCTGTTTCTCTGGCACCGTCGAGTGAATGAAGTCAGCTGATCTGTCTTTCTAGTCGCCTTATTTCTCATCGTTTTCTCCCGCAGTGTGAATCAGGAGCTCTGTCCGATCCGTTACAGCATTTCAGGTATGTCATATTAAAATTATATCCGTGAGTAGGCTGCTTTAAATTGATTTAAAAGACGGGATGTTTATTTAGGCCTGTTTGATTACATCCCAGGTAGCTAGCGCAGGTGGCTAAGCTAAATTCATTGCATTGCATTTTCATTCGATTCAGTCGGACTCACTCGGTTTATTCCCGTCCTGAATAATTACAGTTAATAATACTAACACGGTTTAACACTCCGGCTGTGTATTAGTGCGTTGTAGGCTCTGTCTGTGTGTTGGGATGCTCGGTTTGTCCCGACTGTAACCTTGGGGACTCCTCGGGGCTGCGCGTGCGTTTAGACGCAATTTTATTTATACATTTCTGTTTATCAATTTTATAAGCTATTTTAAAATCATTTTATTATATGCTGAGATGAAAAAATAGAGGCAGTCCGTTCAGGCAAACCAGAATGACTCGCCTGCTGAAGATAAAAATAAATAAATAAATAGCTAGCATTCAATTGCTTATATTCTAATACACAAGTGATACAAAAAAAATTGTATATAAACGTGCTGTATTTTCTGCATTTCAAGCTGATCCTGCAGCCAGGGCGGTGGTCACGTGACATTCCGGGGTCTTTATCGTCAGATCGTGTCTGACTCCAGATCAGCTGAAGCTCAGAGTCCTCGATGTCACGTGACCTGATCCGCTTTCTTCCCTTAATCATTTTATTTTCCTCAGTGATTTAATTTCATTATTATAGTTTATTGTGCAGTGTAACGTCTCCTCACACGCGCTGAGAGAGAGAGAGAGAGAGCTGCTGTTGTGATCATAGTCAGACACAGTGCGATGCACGCGCTGTAATAAACAGGTTATAAACGCTCTAATCCAGTGCGCTGTTTAATGCAGGAGTCACGTGACCCCTAACCATGTCGCCTCCTGCTTCTGCAGTTTAACTGTTAGCTCTGGCTCTGCTCCTTACAGGCTGTGTGTGTGTGTGTGTGTGTGTGTGTGTGTAAAATGAGACTGAAAAACATTTACATTTATTATTTATTGTCTTTGTTAAAAACTATTGTGACACTGAGGCTTTTCCCAGGACTTTCCGAAGAGGAACCCTGAAGCCACTGTAGAGTTTATTCCTGTTTTAGTTAATCCTGAAAACCTAATGCTCAGGTTTAAACTGACTGCTGTGGTCCTGCGTTTTATTCTCATGTAAAAAAAAAAAAAAAGAAAAAGATAGCAAGTGCATGATTTAAGGCTTTTTGTTTCTCTTGAGTCCAGTTTTTCTCCTTTGTTTGTATTGGTCGAGAAGACCAGGTTTAATTCTCAGCCCTGCGATGTTCTCAGGATCAGAACGTGGATTAGACTAGATGGGATTTAATAAAACAAAATGTAGATTTCAGTCCGCTCCACTGATCTGTATAGTAATGTGTTAATATGAAAATTTTTTATTTTGTTAATTGAAGTTGCGTCACACACCTCGCTGTTAAATAAAACCAGAAACCCCTAAACTCTGGGATTAATTATTCACATCCACAAACACTGATTAAACAAATCATCTTTCTGTTAGGATTAATCAGTACATACTCATCTTTATCTTCCCCTTTGGAAGGAAATTACTGTAAAAATGTTCCTTTACTTTGAGGAACTCTTTTCTTTTCCTTTTTTAGCAATGCGTCAAATGCAGTCTGTGAAATTTCTTTTTAAACGTAATCCACCTCAGATGGAAATAAATAATAAAGAAATCATCTGAGTGGGAGAAAAATTAATATTATTTTTAAAATAAATATTATTATTATTTAATAGTTTGGATACAGTGTGCTTATTTTAACACTTGTCTCTCTCTCACACACACGCTCACACATTTCACATTGGATTTCCTGCAAGTTCAGGGTTTGTGCTGCTGGAATTTCTTTCACACGCGTATAATCTTTTGCTGTGTTAATAAGTAAATCTGAGTAAATAAAAAAAACAATAAATCAGGCCATAATCACAACGCTTTCTCAAACCCGACGAAAGACGCCTTTTCAGGAAGGTTGGATTGAAATGTATTAGAAAATGTTAATCATTGATTGATTTCAGAGATGTAGAATGTTCTGAATAACACTCTGGAGATTGTAGAAGATGATCAAAAAGCAACTTCAAGCTTGAAGCAGAACAGCAGATAAAAGCCACGCAGTCATGCAGTAGTGTTTCTCCTCCCAGGCCCTCATGCTGAAGCGGCACATCCTCAAGGACATGCCGGGATTACTCAAGCAACTGTTTCACACACGCCTTCCTCTTTTCATGAGTCAGTCACATGCTGTGCTCATGTGACCCTGCCTTATAAGCAGACATGCATGAAACCTGAGCTAGAGCTATAATAAAAAACTCTAAACTGTCGGTCAGACACATAATCTACAAGTTCATAATACTGTATAATAACAGTGATATTAACCTGTACGGTGGACATTTGACATAATCTATGATTGATGAACCAATTAAAAAAAGTTTTTAGTTTTTAAGGAGTCTCCAGTATCAGGTCTTTTTAACAATTAGAATCATATATTCATTAATCATTTTTTAAATTAAATTTAAAGGTCCTATAATAAAACGCAGGTCTCAGAGCTCCACCAAATTGTGTGTATGTTTGTGTGTGTGTGTTTGTGTCTGAGCACAGTACAGTAACCCTGCTCGATTATTCTTTTTTTAATTATTTTTTTAAGTTTGTCAATGCCTCTTTCAACACACACCCGAACACACTTGAAAGAAAGGAAGAAGTCGGTCTGCTCACATGAGTGTGACTAACACTCAATCCAGAGCTGACTCTAAGAGTATCTGTCAGTTTGGTGTTAATGGAGGGAATAATCTCACAGTGCAGCTCTACAGACCATCCTGTGAGGTTCAGCTGCTTGCATTAAACATTTTTTATTTATTTGTTTTACTACAACTCCTAATTAATATAAAACTTCTTTAGTAAGAAACTTGTGATGAGGTATTGTGATGTCAAGTTATGTGGTTTTGGTATGCATAACGTTATCATGTCTAATCCGGTTTTTAAACCAGTCCGTAAATTGTGTCTTGTTCACTATGAGGGTTTGAGTTCGCGTCCCAATGATGCCTCAGTCATTTGCAGTCCAAAAGAGCAGAAACGCATAAGAGTTCTTTAGGTGGGAGGAGTGTACAGCTTTTCTTCCTGTCAGTCACAGCAGCACTAGCCAATCATGAATGTTTATGAGCTTGTGCATGTTGAAGAGGGTGGATAGCGCTTTCCTCAGTGTGTTGCGCTGCTGGTTGGCTTCACGTGTTTCAGTGTTCACTTATACGCTCTCTGCTTAGTAGTTGCTGTAGAGTATGATAGAGGTAAGGACATCAACCATTTCGGACAAAATGGGGGGAATATTATTCACAGTATCACAGTATCCATTTCTAAAGTGTTGTTTTTCTTGTGCTGTAGTGTTGATAAAGAAAAGCGGAATTGTAGAAAAGAAATGATGTATATGATATAAAAAATTATGTTTTTCACATCTCTACAAATTACTCTAATTTAGTTTTTTTTTTGTTTCAGGGCTCTAAAGGGCTCATATTGTGCAAAATTAATTTTCTTTTTAAATCATGTTTAGATATTCAGATGTTTATGTCCCTAGATTGAGCGAGGAAAGAAAAAAAACATTCCCTGCTTCTTTTTTATTTATTTATTTTTTTATTGGCTGAGGTATAAACAATCCAGTTTGATTCCCCCCTAATGTGAGCTCATATGAGAAGATGCCCCAACCCCCAGCTTATTGCTCAGCTCTGCTGATTAATACGCTCATGGGCGTGGCTTAGGAATAGCTCATTTACATTGACACTGAAACGGTGTGTTCGGAGAAGGAGTGAAACAGGAACAGTTTCTCATATGAAAATGCTTTATTTGAGGCATATTTCAGCTGGAGCGTGAACACACACACACTTTGGGTGAGTTCTGAGACCTGAGACCGTAATAAAATTAAACTCCATGAAATTGTGTTTTGCAAGAAATCGTGTCTTGTATTGATGATATCAAAACAATTAATGACGGTGGATGTGAAGTAAAGGTGACGAGTCAGAAGTCATGTCCGCCATTTCCGTTGAAAACCTCCTTCAGTTACGCACTGTAGTCTGATCTCTCCCTCTCTTGTCTTCAGACACACACCTCTAAGATGGACTTCTCCAAACTGGCCAAGATCCAAAATGAGGAGCGGGAGGGAGAGTTTGGATACGTACACGGCGTCTCCGGACCTGGTTAGTAAACCAAAAGCTTTGCCTCATTATTTCTTTCGTGTGTAAAATAAATAAAAATAAAATCATTACATTCTTTCTTTTTCTTCAGTTCTTTTTTAAGTGAATTTCCAGAAGTGATCTGTCAGGATTTCCACAGAGTGGATACGTGTCATGCTGTGTGTGTGTGTGTTTGTGTGTTCGTCCCTCAGTGGTGACGGCTTCCAGCATGGCCGGGGCGGCGATGTACGAGCTGGTGCGTGTGGGCCACAGCGAGCTGGTGGGAGAAATCATCCGTCTGGAAGGAGACATGGCCACCATTCAGGTGTACGAAGAAACATGTATCCTTCTCACACACTCTGTGTTTATTTACAGATCCTGTAGATCATTCTGAGCTGCTCCAAAGAGATCACCAGTTTACAGGATGCTTAAAAGATTATTCAAGAGTCACTAAAGTTAATAATAATAATAAACTTCTTATTGTGATTGGCAGATTGTTGAAAAGGGATGATTAGGAACTGGGGAAAAAAATCATTTATCTTTGCGATAGAGTAAAAGTGATTAGACCACACTGTTGTTGGAGCTGTTTATTCTCTGTTATATTCTGTCAGTTAACTTCAGTCAGCATGTAGATTAGTTTTCCTGAGCCGTGTTTAGCTGGCGTGTCTGTCGGCGACCCGGTCCTGCGTACGGGGAAGCCCCTCTCTGTAGAACTGGGTCCTGGCATCATGGGTTCCATCTTCGACGGTATCCAGCGTCCACTGAAAGACATCAACGACCTGACCAAGAGCATTTACATCCCCAGAGGAGTGAACATCGGCGCCCTCAACCGTGACATCAAATGGGAGTTCTCGCCCTCCAAGAGTTTACGGGTACGTGTTGTGGAAATCAAATAAAGGGTTGTTTTTTAGATTTAAAAAACTAGGTTAAACAACTTAATCATTTATATATGGTTTATTTTGGTCAACATTCATTTAAAATGTCTAATAAAATGTGTAATGTTTTAATGTGACATGGTAATCTGGACACACCCTTAGACGTTACCGCTAGTTACGCTACCCCCAAACCGTTAGCTGATAAACACTTAGTTGTCCATCCTGCTTAAATCAAATAATGTTTCTTATAATTATTTCATAAAACACAGCTCAGGTGTCAGTCGGATCAGGTTGGAACCTGTCTCATATGAGGTCGTAAAAACAGGTTTGCACAGATTAGACTGTCCGAATGCCTGGAAGCAACTTCAGTATTTCGCACTTCTTCTTCAACAAATTGTTTCCTTGCTGTTCCTATGTCAGGTCGGGAGTCACATAACCGGAGGAGACATCTACGGCATGGTGTACGAGAACTCTCTTATCAAACACAAGATCATGCTGCCGCCCAAAAACCGCGGTACCGTCACCTACGTGGCGCCCCCTGGCAATTACGACGTCTCGGTGAGCCGCGTCGCCATTTTGTTCAGGCCATAGCAGTGCAGATTGTGTTTGTGTGTGTGTGAGTCAAGAGTGTGTACGTTTGTGTGTTTGCAGGATGTGGTGCTGGAGCTGGAGTTCGAAGGCGTGAAGGAGAAGTTCACCATGGTGCAGGTTTGGCCCGTGCGCCAGATCCGACCCGTTACAGAGAAGCTGCCCGCTAATCATCCCCTGCTAACCGGCCAGCGAGTGTTGGACGCTCTTTTCCCGTCAGTGCTTCGCATAAACATATACACCCTACATCCGGCTTAAAGACTTGCATGGTCTGATGTGCCTGCGTATATGTGTTTATATTCGGGATGTAACAAAATCCGTAAACAAAATTATTTATTGATTAGAGTGAAGCAGCTAAGGAACTGGCAGAGCCAGGACTCGCACACACACATTTCTGCTACTCTCGGTGTTTTGAAGGAGTTTATTATTAATAACAAACTAGATACAGTTTGCATTAGACCCCTAATCTGTACCTCATTGACTAGATTCTGGTCTTTTTTTTTCTCCAAACTGATTTTTTTAAATGGTGGACAGATGTGTACAAGGAGGCACCACGGCCATCCCTGGGGCTTTTGGGTGCGGCAAAACCGTGATCTCTCAGTCCTTGTCCAAATACTCCAACAGCGACGTCATCATCTACGTGGGCTGCGGAGAGCGAGGTAACGAGATGTCAGAAGTACTGCGAGATTTCCCCGAGGTGAGAAACGCCACAGCATGACCTCGCTCTGCAGAAAACTGAGTATGAGATGTGATGGACTGTGCTCTGGTTTGTTCCGACAGCTCACCATGGAGGTGGATGGGAAGGTGGAAAGCATCATGAAGAGAACAGCTCTGGTGGCCAACACCTCCAACATGCCCGTGGCCGCCCGAGAGGCATCTATTTATACAGGTACCTGCTCAGCAGGGGTTACTTTAAGACTTTGAAACTAACATTTCACATATTTTTTTTTGTATAAACTTTTGTCTATGCTTCAGGAATCACTCTGTCTGAGTACTTCAGGGATATGGGCTACAACGTCAGCATGATGGCCGACTCCACATCTCGATGGGCCGAGGCTCTCAGAGAGATCTCTGGCCGTTTGGCCGAAATGCCTGCTGGTGAGATGATTTGGATTTATTTCATTTTATTTGAACCTTCTCCTTTTAAAAATTAATAAATTATTTTTAAAAAAAGCTAAAGAAGCATTGATATAATATAAATCTTTTCATTATGACAACCATTCATTTTAAAATTGTTCCTCCTTCAGATGCATCATCATTTCCCTGACTTTGTGCATGTTTTTCTGTGTGTGTGTGTGTGTGTGTGTGTGTGTGTGTGTGTGTGTGTGTGTGTGTGTGTGTGTGTGTGTGTGACAGATAGCGGTTATCCCGCCTACCTGGGAGCTCGTCTGGCCTCGTTTTATGAGCGTGCCGGCCGTGTCAAATGTCTCGGTAACCCTGAAAGGGAAGGCAGTGTTAGCATTGTGGGGGCGTAAGTGCTTTTTACTGTTAACTTTTACTTTTTAATCTATTAATATTTTATAACTTTGTAACTAGTCAATTAGCAGTTATTAATAGGTAGTGTTTTTTTTTTTTCTGCAGCGTCTCGCCCCCTGGTGGAGATTTCTCAGATCCCGTGACATCTGCTACGCTGGGTATTGTACAGGTAAGAACGTGAACCTGTCCCGACTCACATCAGTAGCTGCACTACAGTTGTTAAACACTTGTTTATTCCTCACAGGTGTTCTGGGGTCTCGATAAGAAACTGGCCCAGAGGAAGCATTTCCCGTCTGTAAACTGGCTGATCAGCTACAGTAAGTACACACGAGCGCTGGACGAATACTACGACAAGCATTTCCCTGAGTTTGTGCCGCTGCGCACCAAAGCTAAGGAGATCCTGCAGGAGGAAGAGGACCTGGCTGAGATCGTACAGCTCGTTGGCAAGGTCAGGTCACTTAACACATTGGTTAAAATGGTGTCGGAATCTTTTCAGATTTGTACATTACATAATTATTTATTTGCACCAGGCTTCACTGGCTGAGACGGATAAGATCACCCTTGAAGTGGCCAAGCTGATTAAGGATGATTTCCTGCAGCAGAACGGTTACACGCCTTACGACAGGTTTGTGCGTTTCCATTGAACGCAACCGAATGGCTGCTTTATTTTGATGCACACGATCAAATCGACGTGATTTTAAATTTGCATTCGTTATCTCCAGGTTCTGTCCATTTTACAAGACCGTGGGCATCCTGTCCAACATGATCTCCTTCTACGACATGGCCAGGCATGCGGTGGAGACCACCGCCCAGACCGACAACAAGATCACCTGGGCCATGATCCGGGAGCACATGGGCGAGATCCTCTACAAGATCAGCTCCATGAAGTTTAAGGTGAACTTTAAGTAGCATTTACATTTATTTTCTAGGCTCAGGACAAGCGGACATTTAAAAAGCAACTCAAAGATCATGTTCTGATAATAAAATCAAACCAATATCCTGATAGGTCAGAAGGTGTTGTTTACAAGACAAATTACAAGATTATTTTAACATCTGCGGAAGGAGTCTCCAGTGTCAGTGCTTTGAAACAATAAATTTACTTCATAGTAAAGTCCTCCAAGTTTCTCCATAATATGAAAAGCAGAATTTTTAACATCCATTGATGCTCCACAACATTAACTCTATTTATGAAGTACTGTGGCAGGTCACTGTGGTATAAGGGCAATAAAACACTCCAGGATGTTTTCAGGATATTTCCATAAATGTTTAGGCTGCTTGAATCTAAACGATTGCTTTGTCTTTCTCTCAGGACCCAGTGAAGGAAGGTGAGGCGAAGATTAAAGCCGATTACGCGCAGCTGCTTGAGGACATGCAGAACGCTTTCCGCACGCTGGAAGACTAACGTCCCTTCCATCGTCCACGTCAGCTGAACTCCGCTGTCCTTCTCTCCCTGTCTTATGCTCCATCCAGCAACATTCCACTTCTTCTTTCTTTACATCCTTATTTAATGGAGCAGCAGTAGAAGATAGTGTTTTGTCGTCAAGAACTTCCTCCATTTTGTGTGTGTATGTGTGAGTGTGTATGTTGTAGTTAGCCGTGTTTTTGTGAGTGCTCCAGATTTTTTTTTTTTTTTTTTTTTTTTTTCATACACCACTCTACTGCCTCATCCTCCAGTGTTGTTGTTTTTGAGATTGCTAGTTGTAGAGTCCCTTCTGGTGTAATTATCATTCCGATGTTCTCTGTACAGACGATTTGAAAAGATGTGATGAATTAAACAGAGTTACTATTTATTGCTCGGAGCTCTGCTGAGTGCTTGTGTTGTTTTTCGGTTCTGTTTTAAACTGTATTATTCCGTAATGTCGCTGTGTAATATAACTGGGGCATCGCACTTTTCTCGTGCACTGCTTGTGTGACGGTGTTGAAGTCCTGCAACAATAAAAAAAAATTACGAATGTTGAAAAGTTTTAATGTTCATGTGAGTGATTTACACATCAATGAAACTTTGCATGGTGATGTGCATGATTTTTAAACAACACATGACTGGAGATATCACTGTAAGGATAAAAATATAAATACAGTAGTGGGATGGTTCCACCAGGGGGCGACACAAGCGTGCTTCACTAAGGCAAAAAAAAGGGATTTGTTTTAATAATTTTTGTACACTTTCATTTAAGGATTCTTTTCTTTATTTATATGAGAAATGGTTGTCCACACATGCACAAGTAATGTTATGAAAATCATGTTAAATTTCCTGTGATTTATGAAAGTTGCTATTATTTTTATGATATATTACTGTTACAATATAACTGATCTCTGATTTCTCCAATAACAGAAGATACTGTTTTTAATGTACAGTAGTGTTATACAGTGGGGCAAAAAAGCATTCAGTCAGCCACCAATTGTGCAAGTTCTCCCACTTAAAAAGATGAGGAAAGATGTAATTTTCATCATAGGTATACCTTAAATATGAGAAACAAAATAAGAAAAAGAAAATCCAGAAAATAACATTGTAGAATTTTTAATGAATTAATTGGTAAATTCTTCAGTAAAATAAGTATATGGTCACCTACAAACAAGCAAGATTTCTGTCTCTCACAGACATGTAACTTCTTTAAGAGGCTCTGTCTTCCACTCATTACCTGTATTAATGGCATCTGTTTGAAGAATAAAAGACACCTGTCCACAACCTCAAAACGTCACACTCCAAACTCCACTATGACCAAGACCAAAGAGCCGTCAAAAGACACCAGAAACAAAATTGTAGACCTGCACCAGGCTGGGAAGACTAAATCTGCAATAAGTAAGCAGCTTGGTGTGAAGAAATCAACTGTGGGAGCAATTATTAGAAAATGGAAGACATATAAGACCACTGATAATCTCCGTCGATCTGGGGCTCCACGCAAGATCTCACCCCGTGATTGTTTGCTTTACTCAGGGAGCCCTCTCCTCTTCTGCTCTCCCCTCTCTCCCCCCCTCTCTGTCGAGCAACACATGTCGTTCCTGAGCTGCTAGTGATCCAGACTCCTTTCTGTCCTCCGGACCTGTCTGACTCATCCTGGTGCCCCGCTTCTGGTTGGAGATCTCATCACATGGATGCCCCGTGTGTCTCTTTGGGATGCGTCTGGTGTCTGGTGATGGTTTCACTCTACCATGAAGACGGTTCTGGCCTCGACTGGTGTTGGCAGCTGTTTCTCTGAGGACTTGACAATTCGATAGTTCAAGACTGGAATTTCCTACAAGTCTACCTGAGTCTCCAATAACTACCTGGACTCCATTTTAACATCAGCCAGTTTCCAGACTAGGGTTGGGTATCGTTTGTGTTTTTTTCGATACCGGTGCCAAATCGATACTTTGAAAACGGTACCGGTGCCAAAACGGTGCCTGAACCGATACTTTTAAGCCACAAAATTATAGTGGATGACTCAAGAATTAATTTTTATTGAACAGAAAAATGTATGCTTCAAATTGAACAATATATTAAAAGTTTAAAGTATATATGAATATGTAAGCTTCATATGTTAGCAATTCCTTTGCAGAAATTTCACCATATTTGCCTTTTCTGTCAAAATACGACACCTTTCCTGACTTATTGCCCTGCACAGGACATACATACATAGCCTTCTTTACAATGGTAAATGGGGTCACTGTTGTAGTGCTACTAGTACAGGCTGGAAAGCCATAATTATAAACAGAATCCATGTTACATTAGTATTTTACAAATCGTTTGTCTATTTGTTAGCATGAATGCAAGATTTGCATTTTGCTATTAACATTACATTATCCTACTACTAACCTGCGGAAAGGCTGCTGACGTCATCATAATCAGTGACTCCTTTTTGCTACAGTTTGTATGACTGGGACTGAGGGTCGTCCACACTGATAGCGCCAGCTGTTGTCCACAAGCTGTTAAACACGGTGCCTCCGTCTGCTTTTAACTTTATTCCGTCTGCCCTCGAATGGTTCATTAGATTTGACATGTTTCCGCCTTTACACGCAACTGCTGTAAAACATTTGCTGCACGTTGCGGTGCCGGAATCCTTTCTTGTGAAATACAGCCACACTTTCGACCGTTTAGTTTTAGGCATTTTAAAGAAAGTTGTTTACTTTAGCATGCTAAGCTATCGGTAGACCGCCTGCTGCCGTCAGAGCGAGTGTAACGTTAATTACTGCATTCACGCGCATGTTGGATGGTCTCTCATTTCTGGATGATTTGTGCTTTTAATTTCTTTAATTTAATCTAATAAACTATTAATCTACAAAAATATATGAATCTAGAGAACAAATATTTCAATCGACAGTTCAGGCATTTAAGTGGCACCGAAATGAGGCACCGAAATGAGGCACCGAAATTCGCATTCTGTTTCGGTCCGGTACATACCGGTTCTATAGGTACCGGTGCCGTCTTGGCACCGGTGTTCGGTACACAACCCTAGTCCAGATCTCAACCCCATAGAAAATCTTTGGAGGGAGTTGAAAGTCTGTGTTGCCCAGCGACAGCCCCAAAACATCACTATTCTTGAGGAGATGGAGGAATGGGCTAAAATACCAGCAACAGTGTGTGAAAACCTTGTGAAGATTTACAGAAAACTTTTGACCTGTCATTGCCAACAAAGGGTATTTAACAAAGTATTGAGATGAAATTTTGTTATTGACTAAATACTTATTTTCCACCATAATTTGCAAATAAATTCATTAAAAATCCTACAATGTGATTTTCTGGATTTCTTTCCTTATTTTGTCTCTCATAGTTGAGGTATACCTACTGTATGATGAAAATTACAGGCCTCTCTTATCTTTTTAAGTGGGAGAACGTGCACAATTGGTGGCTGGCTAAATAATTTTTTGCCCCCCTGTAAAATATTCAATCTACAAAGGGATGCAGTAGGAACATTTGCATGGACGCTAATCAATCCATCCATCCAACTAGGGTCAGTGGGGGCCAGTGGCAACCTTTGGAGGCCAGTGGTGACCATTGTATTTATTTCTATTTTGTACAACCGTGATCGGGCCTCTGGTCAACAATCAAACACGAGAATGGCAATTAGCCTGTGGGAGGAAGCCGGAGAACCCTGGACCCTAATATTGCACTAACAATACGAATAGTAGCCCAAAAGGCAATAAAATACATAATGTAAACACCTAATGTTCTGTGCTGTCTGTTTCTTCTGTCAATAGATTTGCAGATGGGTTTGTTATGGTGGCCAAGAAGTGCAAAACAAAATAACAAATACAAAAACAAAATAACGAAACCAGAAACAAACACACTAATCTAAAAAACTAAATTGTAATTCTGTTTTCGGTTTTGGATTAGTTACTTTGTTTTTCACTATTTTGTATTTTTGTTTTTGCATTTGTTACTTTGTTTTAATTTTTTAAGTTTTTTCTTTTCGGTTTTGTTATTTTGTTTTGGATTTTGCACTTTTGTTTTTGTTATTTTGTTTTTTAATTTGTAATTTTGTTTTTGCTTTTGTTGTTTTGTTTTCGGTTTTGTTATTTTGTTTTGCAGTCTCTGAAAGGAAAATTTGCAGGATGGAGCACTGACTGGCTCCCTATTTCATGTGCACGTATCTACAGGTCCTTCTCCAAAAATTAGCATATTGTGATAAAGCTCATTATTTTCTGTAATGTACTGATAAACATTAGACTTTCATATATTTTAGATTCATTACACACAACTGAAGTAGTTCAAGCCTTTTATTGTTTTAATATTGATGATTGTGGCATACAGCTCATGAAAACCCAAAATCCCTATCTCAAAAAATTAGCATATTTCATCCGACCAATAAAAGAAAAGTGTTTTGAATACAAAAAAAGTCAACCTTCAAATAATTATGTTCAGTTCTGCACTCAATACTTGGTCGGGAATCCTTTTGCAGATTCTTTTGTCTTGCGTCTCTCAACTTTCTCTTCACAATATCCCACAGATTCTCTATGGGGTTCAGGTCAGGAGAAGTTGGCAGGCCAATTGAGCACAGTAATACCATGGTCAGTAAACCATTTACCAGTGGTTTTGGCACTGTGAGCAGGTGCCAGGTTGTGCTGAAAAATGAAATCTTCATCTCCATAAAGCTTTTCAGCAGATGGAAGCATGAAGTGCTCCAAAATCTCCTGATAGCGAACTGCATTGACCCTGCCCTTGATAAAACACAGTGGACCAACACCAGCAGCTGACATGGCACCCCAGACCATCACTGACTGTGGGTACTTGACACTGGACTTCAGGCATTTTGGCATTTCCCTCTCCCCAGTCTTCCTCCAGACTTTGGCACCTTGATTTCCGAATGACATGCAAAATTTGCAACCTGTAGCCCATTTCCTGCACACGCCTGTACACGGTGGCTCTGGATGTTTCTACTCCAGACTCAGTCCACTGCTTCCGCAGGTCCCCCAAGGTCTGGAATCGGTCCTTCTCCACAATCTTCAGGGCCCGGTCACCTCTTCTCGTTGTGCAGCGTTTTCTGCCACACTTTTTCCTTCCCACAGACTTCCCACTGAGGTGCCTTGATACAGCACTCTGGGAACAGCCTATTCGTTCAGAAATGTCTTTCTGTGTCTTACCCTCTTGCTTGAGGGCGTCAATGATGGCCTTCTGGACAGCAGTCAGGTCGGCAGTCTTACCCATGATTGCGGTTTTGAGTAATGAACCAGGCTGGGAGTTTTTAAAAGCCTCAGTGATTTTCTTTTAATTTATTAAAATAAGATGCCCCTTCTGAAATCAGGCCGATCTCAAAAGCCTGTCGGTGTGACGTCACACTGACAGGGGCCGCTCTCACTATAGTTGATTGACACTGGTGTTTTAGCAAAGACCCGCCCCGAGTTAGAAGAAAGCTGTCGCCATTGTTTTTCAACGCTGGAGCAAAATGGCGCCTACGCGAGTGTGGTGTGCAGTTTTTTGGTGTCGACATTAGTCCCCAGTGGTCTAGTGGTTAGGATTTGGTACTCTCATGTTGGAGGCCTGGGTTCGATTCCCACTTAAGGCACATGCTTTTTTGCACTACATATTTATAAAGTTGTTCTAAAGTTGCGTAGTAGACGAGGCGAGTCCGCTGTGCTTCGGTAAGCTTTTCTGGCGCCAGGAGAGACTCAGTCAAACACACACACACAATGCTTCACGTGTATGATGTCCTAGGTTGAATACTCGGCATCTTCATGAATTACACGTTGGTCTAGTGGTTAGGATTGTGCGCTCTCTTGTGGGAGGCCTGGGTTTGATTTCCGGTCTGGGAAGTTAAGTTTTGTGCACATGCTTCTTGCACTACATATTTATATATCTGGACCATTGCACATGACACTTTCATAAGTCACTTTTCATGCATATTTGCACAACCATTGCCACTTTTAATATAAAAATTTTATATATATACTTTAAGAACAGATGCAAGAGGAGATAGGAAGATAGCAGCAGGGAAGATTTAACACGCTAATATCAGATCTATGAGGAAGAGAGCAAGAGAGTAGAAATAACTCCTTCATATATAAAATCCATGTAAAATTATTTTAAACTGTTTTTTTTTATATTTTTAACTGTTGTCAAAGCTATACCCCACGTGTGTTGTGAAGACACACCCCACAGAACTGAGGGGCGGGCTCAGCAGAGGTCATTAGCATTTGAAGGAGCATGTACTGAAATAGGTTGCTGAGAACAGAGCTACTTTTTACCATGGTAAAAGTAGTGTTTTTTTTACATAACCATTGATAATTTTTAATTAAAGTATATTACAAACTTTTCATTAGGACCCTAAAGAATCATATTAACCTATGAAGAATTGGGACTGGATGGCCCCTTTAATACAATAAAAGGCTTGAACTACTTCAGTTGTGTGTAATGAATCTAAAATATATGAAAGTCTAATGTTTATCAGTACATTACAGAAAATAATGAACTTTATCACAATATGCTAATTTTTTGAGCAGGACCTGTAATGTTCTGTGGTTGTGGTCAATGTATTTCTCCTGGAAATGGAAGTGCAGATGGGATTGTCACTGTGGTTCCACCAGAGGGAAACAGAAGCTTAATTATTATATTATAGACATGTTTTACTTCTGATCTCTATGAAAGTCTACACTCAAAATGGTAAGTATTTAATTAATGGTATTATATTCCTGTCACACAAACCAGCAACACTGTACCTTTATTAATCTCATAAGAGATGACATTCCATTCACAAAACAAACTTTGTGGCAGTTTACCATAGCTCTGCCCTTTTTTTTTATCTTACTTTAACGCAAAAGCAAGATAAAAAAAAAAAAGGGCAGAGTCATGGTAAACTGCCACAAAATCATAAAATCATAAGAGATGTTTCTACAATCGAGGTGTCATCTGATTTTCACTGATAGTACCTTTACTAATGAGTAAAGTAAAGGTGTAAGACATTTAAACACATCTTCTTGAAAATATAATTAAAAAAACTTTTTTTCTAATATTTTTGCATTTATTTTAATTTTGTTTTGACTTTCATTTTTTGATCCATACCTCTGACTTTTCATTCCAGGCTTGGAAAGGCAGCCGTGCGACTGGGGCACTGGGTAATCAATCCCTCTTTCCTCCCACTAAGGCTCCCCGACTGTTGCCTGCAATGGGTAATTAAATATTTTCTGTTTTGAAAATTAAATGCATGTTTTTTTAGATTCAGTGGTAACAAAGGTCATTTTTTATTTGTGTTCAATAAATAAAATAAGATTTCTGAATGTTTTGTGTTTTTTGCCATTTTTCCATCCAGGCAGTGAGAAAGCGTGTGATTTCTGTTTTGGTTTTCGTGCCTGTTTTTTGTGGCTGACCCCAGAACTCTCTCACATTTTCAGACATTGAATACAGGCATGCTTTTGTTTATTGTTTCAACTGTTAAAAATGACCTGGTAGACAAAGACACGTCTCTCCATGGACTGATGTCATTCAGGAAATGTAAAATAACATACTGTTAATTATGGGAAGAACAGGGATGTGTGTTGCCATTGTATCTTACAATCATATTCTTAGAGTGCATTATGTGTATTAACACACAGTCCCAGAGTCTCCTTGTGTCTGAGATAACACCCTTCCTATTCTCTGTAGGCATCAAAGCACATTATTTTGAGGTATTTCTTACCTGCTAGGGTCCATCCTTTTACAGTCCATGCTGTTGCAATGTATTGTGGGATTTCCTGAACTCTCTGTACTTTTAGACACTGGCTATTGAAACATACTGTATCCAAAAATAATGCACTATATAGTAAACACATTTAAAATGTATTTTCTTTGTATTTTAGACACAGAATTACTGTTTTCTCTCCTGATTTTTTATTCTTAATAGATAAAAAAACAAACAAGCAGGATTTTAGGATTTCTGTGCAAAAGCTGTAAAACCATCTATATCTATAATGAAACGAAGGAAATCAAAGATTACAGATGAATACATATGTACCATGAACTTGCCAGAACTGCTAAAATGAGGAAATAAAACAATGAGATATCATCAACTGCCCTATATGTACATGCATAAAAATATAAAACATTAACAATTACCATATTTCTAACACTCAAAGTTTAACCACAATCTGAACACCAGATGGTCCAAAACTGACTTGCTGTGTAATGATAAGAAAAATGATAAGAAACTTCATGGAAAACTGTTACAATAGTGATTTCTATGACATAATAAAATAAGAATTTATCAATTAAAGTGTTTGAGTTGTTGTCGTCAAAAGTTTGTATCTTTATAATTCAGAAATTTAAATATATATATATATTCTCCCCTATTGTCATATTTATAGTTTTATAGCGATTTTTTGTTTTTATGAATTTGATATAAACACTATAACAAATAAATTATTTTTTTGTAAAAATTATATAAATCAGTCCTTAAACCGTCCTGTATTGCTGGTAGTTCCTGAGTAAACCTACCTTATATACTGTATCATGATACAGTAAACACTGTGTATTGTAGAAATGCTTTTAGAATCATGGTATGATATTTATCGCACAACCCTGACAGTAACTGTACAGACTGTAGCCTTAAGTGCTTTTTAAAGGTAAGTAATTGTTTCCATGTCATTCTGTTAGTCTGCTGTTTCAGTGCCGCAGGGTGAATCTGTGACTGACGACTGATGTTCATCTTCTTTTACGATTTCTTGCGGCTCTGTGGTCACTGGAGTATTTTGGTACACAGAGTCGCCTTTTTTCTGCCCTTCGACGTTGTAGTAGAGCTGCAGAAACACATCAAACCCATCCATGGTGTCAGGACATAAAAAATATTATATTGCAAGTAAGCTTTGGCTTCATTAAAGATGTACCTGTTCCTCAAATTCACTCAGCTGATACTCCATGAAAGCCACGAGTTTGGAGAAACATGGTCGGTTTTGGGGTTCCAGAGCCCAACAATAGCACATCACCTTATAACTGAGAGAGAGAGAGAGATTGTGAAGAAAATGTAAAGAAGACGTGGTCTTTTTGCCTGTCAGTCCCACTGAGCATTATTACGAGATGAATATAATTAGCAAACTGCTACATCATTTCTCTGCTAGCTATGACATAATAAAAATTTAATAATTATCTGGCTTAGTTTAATTAAGCAACGAAAAACTAATTAGTTGTATTAAAACTCTATAGGAACAATTTAAGAGTCAATAAAAAACTACAGAGTACAGTATAGTGTATTGTTATGTAGTGTAACAATATGAAGATAACCCAGCTGCCATTTTTGCATTAAAAAAATCAGGAATAAAAGATATTTTTAAGGGGAAAGCAGGGCAGCATGGAACTGAATCATGTCATACTGCATCAAAATGCATCACATTGCAACCAAACTACTTTAAATATTCTCAGTGCCTTGAGAACGTATTCAGAAACTTACACAGACTGAGAGGCGTAATACGGGTGCTCCATCTTAAACCCTCTTTCGATCATGGCATAGAAGGTGGTATCTACTTTTATACCAGGATACGGAGTCACACCTGACCACAAACATCAATAAAATGTCATTTATTTTAGCATTATGTTATTCTTTGGATTAAATGGATCTTTAAATCCTGTACTGTGCAAAAGTTTTAGGCATCCTGCGTTTTTTGTGCAAGCTTCGTTATACTTTTTTTTACTTATATTTTTCTGATTTTCAAATATTAGTATTCTACCAATTTTTTTTAAAGGTACAGAAAGAAAGCTGTTGGGGTTTGCATGAAAAAGAAGCAGGTGCGACAGTAAAAGTCCTCAGAAGAACTGTGTGTGGTTCTGCAGGATGCTCAGTAAAACGTAGTAGGTAATTTTCTTATAAAACAGCACAAATTATACCTGAGACTAAAGGGGCCTCGGAGCTGTATCACACTCAAAACGACATTGCTTCATTAATGACTGTTTACTGGGCTTTAGAATGTTTTTTGAAGGCTCTTTGCTCTACCCCAGTTATGACTTTTGCACAGTACTGTAGATTATGTTTATTAGCTTTAGCTTCATGCATTCATTGTGAATGTGTGACAGATTGTTTATGCACACCTAGAGAGAAGATCTCCCAGAGCAGAATCCCATAGGCCCAGACGTCACTCTGCATGGTGTACATCCCTTTAAAAATACTCTCTGGGGCCATCCACTTCACCGGCAAACGAGCCTTTAAAGAAAAGTGTTCAAGTGAGAATTAAGCAAGTTAAAAGTGAAAAGTTATTAAACTTAGAATCAACTGTTATGTTTACTATATACAGTATATATACTATATATTTCATTTTACCTGAATGTTAAAGTACTAAAAGAAAAAAACATTGTCCTGGGGAACTACTTACATTTCCTCTCACCACATAGTTAGAGTCATTTTCGATATCTCGTGCCAGACCAAAGTCACCGATCTTCACCAGTCTGCTTCGGGTCACTAAGATATTTCTGGCTGCCAGGTCTCGATGAATGCACTGCGAAAGAGGAGTAGTTTATTCTCAGCTCAGAAGCATAACCATGAGGTGAAAATCACAACCAATGACTATCAAACCACAATGATGTTATATTTATTGTGGCGTTCTTATACACAAGACAACCATAGCATTGTGAAGATCTGACCACCAACATTTCCCACAAAGGTGGAGGCACACAACTCTATAGAATGTCTTTGTGTGCAGTAGCTTCAGTGAACTTGTTCCAGCATGATAACACCCCTGTGCACAAACAAGAGCTTCATGAAGACATGGTGTATAAAGGTCAGACTGGAAGAACTTGAGTGTCCTAAACTGAATGCCGACTGACTGAACTCAACCTCACAGAACACATTTGTGTTCAACTAGAAATAAAGCCTCGTCGACGTCCCAAGATCAGTGCCTGCGCTTATTAATGCTCTTGTAGCTGAATAAACACCAATCTTTACAGCCATGCTTTAACTTCTAGTCAGATGAGTGGAGCTTCTATAACAGCCAAGGGGGATTCAATCTGGAGTGGGTGCTCAACAAACAAATATGGGTGTCATGATCAGGTGTGTACAAATTTATGACATTATAGTGTAGGCTTTAGTTTAATTGTATGGGTGAAATCAAAACTTGGAGAAAAAAAATCTATAATTACGGTCACTTTTGACCTTGTGAAGTTTAGAAGTAAAAAAAACCCTACGTCTTTAAAAACTTTGAGAAAAAAAAAACAACCTAAAAATAAACGGTTGTAAACAAAAAAATGAGGCTAATATTTGAACAGGTGGTTTATGTTGTCTAAGTAATATCATTACATCATTTCCAGATTCAAAGTCCCTTTGATCTCTTTAAAACGGAGACTTTCTATTATTATATGACCATACCTAATTGCAATCTCTCCTCCTCTTCTCTTCCTCCCCCTCTTTCTCTTTCCTCTCTCCCCCTGTCTCCCCCTTTCACTCTTTCTCTCTCTCTCTGTCGAGCTACACATGTGGTTCCTGAGCTGCCAGTGATCCAGACTCCCTCTTCCCTCCGGACCTGTCTGATCCATCCTGGTGCCCGGTTTCTGGTTGGAGGTCTCATCGCATGGATGCCCCGTGTGTCTCTTTAGGATGCGTCTGGTGTCTGGGGATGATTCTCTATACTTAGAAGATGGTTCTGGCCTCGACTGGTGTGGTCAGCTGTTTCTCTGAGGACTTGACAATTCGATAGTTCAGGACTGGAACTTTCTACAAGTCTATCTGAGTCTCGAATAACTACTGGACTCCATTTTAACATCAAGTATTATAACATCAATTAACATCAAATATTATAGCTGAACCTAACACTTAACACTGTATAAATGCAGATCATTTCCTACTATCTGTTTCACCCAGATGAGGATGGGTTCCCTGTCGAGTCTGGTTCCTCTCAAGGTTTCTTCCTATTACCGTCTCAGGGAGTTTTTCCTTGCCACTGTCAGGGCGACTGTCGGGCTTGCTCGCCAGGGAATATCTGAACATTTTGATTCATACACATTCACATTCCATACAAACTTAAATAATTCTTTTGATTGTGTAAAGCTGTTTTGAGACAATGTCAATTGTTAAAAGCGCTATACAAATAAAACTGAATTGAATTGAATTGAATATTATTATAAATACTGACTGAATTTTGATCACATGATCAGCTTTACCTGAAGACTAGTTAGTAGAGTCTGTAGGCCACAGCTCAGTATTTACTGTAAAGCATGATGCTAAATCACAATCAGCATTTCAGGGAACTAAATGCAGATTAGGTCCTGCGTGCTAATATTAACTGTGTGATGGGTGATGGGTGCTGGTGTGAGATCTGAAAACAGGAACAAAACCTATGTTCCAGTAATTAGTTTTTTAAATCCTGACGGGTGAGTTCTGCTGAACTAGAAAAAATCAGTTGATTTAGAAGCTTAACTCAAAATGGAGAAAGCGATTGAAGTTAAATACAGAATAAAGCAACAATGTGTTCAAGATCTGTCTTAATGATGCGACAAATGCAAAGTGTATTGAGAGTTCAGTTCTATCATTTACTGTATATCGTTCCCAAAGCAGAAATAAAAGCAAATGATCTTGTTATTGTGTTCAGCTTGATCATTTTGACTGCAGCTTACGTTTTTAGAGGAAAGGAAGTCCATTCCCTTGGCCACTTGGTAGGAGAAGCTCAGGAGATCTTCATAGGTGAGAGTCTGGTGGTCTTCCTCATCTCCATGTTCAAAAAAATCTTTAAATAAAACAACCATAATTTATAACGGGAATCGTAAATAATATCTACAGTAATAGCTCATTATGTAGTATATAAAAGAATCCCTAACTTTGACTTAAATTTCCAAAGACAATTTATGCAAATACTGTGATTTACACTCAAGATCTGAATTATAGGGTTTGAAGGGAAATAGTATTTCCTTTATCTATATATACAGTAGAACATATCTGTAGTATACAGTATGTGAGATTACGGAGACTTTAGTACACCTCATTGCACACAAACCAAGCTCATTTATTAAAGAACTTTAGGATCAGTAGTTTAATTCCATGAATAAACAGCTATAGAAAGCACATTTCTGGTTCCCTATAAACTTTTTAGTTAATATTGACTAGATAATCAGATTTTTCTTTTTTCTTTTTCTTTTTTTTCTCCCAGAGTTTTGAAATAGCAGCTATAAACTCACCAGCAAAATACTGACACTGAAGACTTCTTCCCTAATTTAATTTAATTAAACATCTCCTCGTTGGAAAGCTTGATTATTTCAAGAGTTACAAATCAGAAATGAAAATTTATTAGCACTGGGGTAAAATGTTGGAATTCTTTAAATTACATGAGTACTCATGTGCAATGGCTGTAGATGTAAATTCATGTTATTTTAAATGAAGTTTGAACGGAGTTCGTTCTACTCTACGTGAGACTGGAGAAATCAGATTTTTCAGTTCTTTACTCAGTTTAGGGAAACAAACTGTAACTTTCCGTCTGTGGTCGTTACATACAGTACATGTTTTTTTCAGTGATAAGTTAAATGTAATGCAACGTAATAAATGCAATGTAATAAATTTAAAATGCAAAAAATAAAAATGGATGGTGTGAGAGTTTTACCTGACAGTTATAATTCTAAAGTTTGTTCATGAATTTATAATTTACAGATCCAATGATAAGATTGCAGAATTACTGTATAAAGAGGGTAAGCGTCATCACCTTCATTAACATCTGCCGAGCCAAGCAGCGACTCCTGTTCCTTGTTCACCGGGGACATGGGCATGTATGGGTTATCACCAGACTGAACAACGTCACTGCAGAGACATGCAAACATTAGGCCGCGTTCGACCCCACAAGAACTCACCATGTACAGTAAATCTGTCCCTATTCAGTTACATTTCCTCAGACAAGCATGTCTCAGTGATTTCTACACTTCTTTATTCAAAAGGTCACCAGAAATGGTTCGGTTTTCAACCTGGAGTTTCTCTTCCGCTGGTAGTTGTTGTACAGGCTTCTAAATCTGTCCTTGTTAAAAGCGTCCGTTAAGGACTTGTAAAAGTGCTCTCTGTTGTTCTTCAGGTAATTCAGCAGGTCTCCATAATGGCAGTATTCAAAGATCAGGTAAATGGGACCTGTCAATCAAATGACATGATGTAATGGCTATTAGGTTATACAGCATTTATACGGTGATGGGAACTTATTTATTGCATGGCTTTATATACAGTACAGTACCTGTTCCAGTGCAGGCTCCCAGCAGGTTCACAATGTTGGTGTGATTTCCAATATACGTTAACATCTTCAGTTCAGACATCAAGGCTTCTTTCTCCACTGCTTGGTGCTTCTCTACACAAAACACACCATTTTATATAACTTTGTGAATTTAAAACACAAGAAAGAGGTCATCTATTTTCTTTATTCATTCAGACAAATGGAATTTTTAAAAGGCTTGAGTCTAACACATTCGAGTGTAATATTGATTTGATAATATGGCAAATAAAACTGTATTCTTATTCTTCTTAGTGAATAAATAATAACATGCACCATTCATGAAATGATTCTTCAGTTTGTTTCTTTTCCCAATCTACAGTAAGTAGAACTTGACAAAACATACTTTTGGAAAAGCAGAACACTTGAATTGGTATACAACTCATACTGATATATTGATCCCTGCCTGTGTTTTTTTAAACCTACTAAGCTTTAAAGTAATTTGAATACATGCAATCATCTGAATAATACATGCAGTATAATCACAACATAATTAGAAAAAATCCTGACAAAAATAGTAGTATTTTTGTATTGACATTTCCAAAACTTTTCCAAACATTATTACAATATTTTCTATTTGTACAGATTATACAGTGTTTAGCTACTATTAGACTTATACTAGTTTTGTGTATCAAATCAGAGATATATCTTTTTAGTAACTATCCAGAGAACACTTAAGTGTTCTCCTTTTTGTGGGAATTTTCTAGACCTTATCTAGACCTCTAAATATGTACTAGGTTTGTCATCTTTATTATTTCATATACAAGGGGTGTTCAAATCAAACCAGGATTTGTGGTGAAATTTCTGGTGAATTAAGGCGTAAAACTGATTGACTTTTATAGAAGAGCCTTCTAGCCACAGGGAAGCATTTAAATCCTGCCTGATCCTTCCTAAATCAATAATATCAGATGATTATCAGCTTCTAATCAGATCAATAGAACATAGATGACAGATCAAAAGTTTAATCCGAGAACATGTATCATTTTAAAGGAAAAATATGTTGATTCCAAATTTCACGGTGTCAACAAATCCCAAAAAAGTTGGGACAAGTAGCAATAAGAGGCTGGAAAAAGTAAATTTGAGCATAACGAAGAGCTGGAAGACCAATTAACAGTAATTAGGTTAATTGGCAACATGATTGGGTATAAAAAGAGCTTCTCAGAGTGGCAGTGTCTCTCAGAAGCCAAGATGGGTAGAGGATCACCAATTCCCATAATGTTGCAGAAAGATAGTGGAGCAAAGTGGATGCAGTTATCATCATCAACTGTGCATAATATCATCCGAAGATTCAGAGAATCTGGAACAATCTCTGTGCGTAAGGGTCAAGGGCGTAAAACCATACTGGATGCCCGTGATCTCCGGGCCCTTAAACGACACTGCACCACAAACAGGAATGCTACTGTAAAGGAAATCACAGAATGGGCTCAGGAATACTTCCAGAAACCATCGTCAGTGAACACAATCCACCGTGCCATCCGCCGTCGCCAGCTGAAACTCTACAGTGCAAAGAAGAAGCCATTTCTAAGCAAGATCCACAAGCACAGGCACTTTCATTGGGCAAGGGATCATTTAAAATGGAGTGTGGCAAAATGGAAGACTGTTCTGTGGTCAGACGAGTCACGATTCGAAGTTCTTGTTGGAAATGTGGGACGCCATGTCATCCGGACCAAAGAGGACAAGGACAACCCAAGTTGTTATCAACACTCAGTTCAGAAGCCTGCATCTCTGATGGTATGGGGTTGCATGAGTGCGTGTGGCATGGGCAGCTTGCATGTCTGGAAAGGCACCATCAATGCAGAAAAATATATTCAGGTTCTAGAACAACATCTAGTCATCTCTTTCAGGGAAGACCCTGCATTTTTCAACAAGATAATGCCAGACCACATTCTGCATCAATCACAGCATCATGGCTGTGTAGGAGAAGGATCCGGGTACTGAAATGGCCAGTCTGCAGTCCAGATCTTTCCCCTATAGAGAACATTTGGCGCATCATAAAGAGGAAGGTGCGACAAACAAGGCCCAAGACGATTGAACAGTTGAAGAGAGCAATCCTATTTCTGAACTTGAGAAACTGGTCTCCTCGGTCCCCAGACGTCTGTTGAGTGTTGTAAGAAGAAGGGGAGATGCCACACAGTGGTGAAAATGGCCTTGTCCCAACTTTTTTGGGATTTGTTGACACCATGACATTTTGATTCACCATATTTTTCCCTTAAAATTATACATTTTCTCAAATTAAACTTTTGTTCCGTGATTTATGTTCTATTCTGAATAAAATATTGACATTTGCCATCTCCACATCATTGCATTCAGTTTTTATTCACAATTAGTTTAGTGTCCCAACTTTTTTGGAATCCGGTTTGTATTATGGGAAATACATTTCTACAGAAAATAAACCTGGAGTATCAGAGCAATGCAAACCTGATGAAGTAAATGAGCAGAGTCACATGACCTACCTTTTAGCATTTTCACTGCAACTTGCTTGGACACTCCAGGCTTGCTGATGCCATATGCTGTAGCCTGCATGACCATGCCAAAAGCTCCAGAGCCCAGCTCTTTCCCTGAAGTAAAGCAAATCGTTTAGCCTTGCTGCACAGATACTTTATTAGCACAAAATCATATTGTATCATTCTTCAAGGAATACTTCTACATTATACAACTTAAAACAAAAAAAGGATCAAAGATTATGGTTATATCAGAATTACTCATGGACACTCCACTGATACTGTATGTAATGATTATTATGGTGAGGTTTTCTATAAACAGAGGGTGTCTGTGCTTTATGAAGCTGTAACTTTCTGCCTTTTTAAACTGTTTTCAAATGTCTCTGGTATAGAGCTCTTGCACTTACATGATCCACATAATAATGATGAATCGCTCCCTATATATTATACATAATGACAGAATTTACTGATCACATGACAAGAGTTTAGATAATGTTGTATGTTGAGGAATTTCAGTCACTGAATACGACTGATCTTTATCAGGTTCCAGATGTTTTTACAACACACTCGAGCACAGTGGACTGGCAGATTTATGATGCAGCGATATTTACTGCTCCCTCATCAGGCAAGATTTCATGTTGAACTATTATTTAATTAAATCTAACCATAGGTAAAATATCAGTGTAGTTTACGTTCTATTATTATTATAGTATATATTATTAACCGTGTCAGATTCTGACCTATTTGTCTCCCTGCCTCAGCATCCACCTGTGTCTCTGCTATCTGTACTGGGTGGGGAGTGATTGAGGTTGCTACACAAGCACTTACATTGCCATATTTAGCCTTTAGGTGTGCAAGTTAAAAACCGGCGAGGTAAAAAAATTTTTGTGGAAAAACATGACCTAATTTTTTCCTTTTTTTAAACAGCAGTATTTTTAAGTAACATTAAAAATACAGCAAATGCTAGAAACTTAATACCGTTAAAGAAAATATAACACTATATGGACAAAAGTATTTGACCAAGCATGCAATGACATTGTATTCAAATATAAATACTTTACATTTACATTTAGGCATTTGGCAGACGCTCTTATCCAGAGCGACTTACAAAAAAGTGCTTTAAAGTTAACATCACTGGATACATACTTACACTGGGTTAACTAGTTTATAACTAAGTGCCATTAGTCGAACACAACTGGGAAGAGAGTTTTTTTTTTTTTTTGGGGGGGGGGGGGGTTAGTCCAAGTACTGGAGAAACAGATGCGTCTTGAGTCGTCGTTTAAAGATAGTCAAAGTCTCTGCTGTACGGACATCTAGAGGAAGTTCGTTCCACCACCTAGGTGCCAGAACAGAAAAGAGCCTGGATGAATGTCGCCCTCGATCCCTGAGAGATGGTGGGATGAGGCGAGCAGTGCTGGAGGATCGGAGGGAACGTGGTGCAGTGCGTGGTGTGATTAGAGCAGAGAGGTAAGTGGGTGCAGGGCCATTTTTAGCTTTGTAGGCAAGCATCAGCGTTTTGAATTTGATGCGGGCAGCTACAGGAAGCCAGTGCAGGGAGCGGAGTAGTGGGGTGGTGTGGGAGAACTTGGGGAGGTTAAAAACGAGACGTGCTGCTGCATTCTGGATCAGTTGCAGAGGACGAATCGTGGACAGAGGCAGACCTGCCAGAAGTGAGTTGCAGTAGTCCAGTCTTGAAATAACAAGGGACTGAACAAGCACCTGAGTAGCCTGTGAAGAAAGAAATGGGCGAATTCTTCTGATATTGTAAAGAAGAAATCTACAAGAGCGAGTAAGGTTAGCGATGTGTGGGGAAAATGACAGATGGTTGTCCACAGTTACCCCAAGATTGCGGGCAGTGGCTGAAGGAGTGATTTGGTTGTTGTCCAGGGATATCACAAGGTCTTGACCTGGGGATGAGTCACAAGGGAGATATGGAGATATGGGAGATACTTTAATATGGAGTTGGTCCCCCGTTTTCAGCTATAACAGCTTCCACTCTTCTTGGGAGGCTGTCTACAAGATTTTGAAGTGGTTCTGTGGTAATCCGAGCCCATTCATTCTGTAGAACATTTTTGAGGTCAGGCACTGATGTTGGATGAGAAGGCCTCCAGTTCATTCAAAAGGCGCTCAATGAGGTTGAGGTCACAAGGCTCTCTGTGCGGGCCAGTCAAGTTCTTCTACACCGAACTCATCAAACCATGTCTTTATAGTCCTTGGTTTGTGGACTGAGGCAAAGTCATGTTGGAATAGAAAAGGGCCTTCCACAAACTGTTGCCACAAAGTTGAAAGCATAGCACCTTCCAAGATGTCTTGGTATGCTAAGGGATCTGATTTAAACACCTGAATTCAATAATTAACATGTTTGGCCAAATACTTTTGTCCATATAGTGTATAGTATACCTGCGTCTACTACAAATTATCAAACTTAACACAAGTACATCACATGTATTGGATATTAATTATGTCAAATTTACTGAACATTTATTTTGTGGTGATGCTCCCTAAGATTAATGACCACCACACAAGCACCACTGATCACCAACAGGACCTCATCTTTGACTAACTAATGAAACTAATGGAACTGTCTTCCAGGATTCTGACCTCCTATGTTGTGGAATTCCCCACACAATCCCTGGACAGCTTTGAAATCTGCAAGATTTGCCAGACAAAATGGCTGGTTTGGTTTCACATCACCCGCAAGAGCACTATAAAAACACATTAGGATTTGCTGTTGTAGGAAAATAATGAGCTTCGGAGTGGTATGACTAACTCCGCAAAAAGTTATTGATTATTTACCTATAACAGCACGCCCCGAAGGTGTTTTATTTCTTACTTATTTTTTTACGGATCAAGATTAACAACATGGAGTAAATGTTTTCTGTTCATTTTGTCCCAAACAATTAAATTTTAGTAGAAAATCGTTTAAAAACACTCAAAATTTCATTCAAAAATCTCGTACCCAGTTCCAGATTCTCACGAGGGAACTCTAATTTCTGGTTATATTTAAAATCCTTGAAGTCAATGTAGATGTAATCGTTGTCCAAGGGTCCTACCATCTGAATCATCTGGATTTGTGTCTCATAACTAGGCTTCTGTTGGAACGATAAAGACAGGAGAGCGGCATAAAGGGTGACGTTTACAGTACACAGTATATAGTAGAGAATTATGAGTCTTCTTCATCACAAATTCATGTACGCAAGAGTGAGCTAGAGGAGCTTTACTTTTTTGCGGATAAAATGAAACAGGACCAGCACGGTGGTGAGGATCCACGCCAGGATGCACGCCCCAACCAGGAAAAAATAGTTTGCTGTAGCTGAAACACAGAATAAACTGAATAATGAATCTGCCAGCACTGAAGTCGAACATACAGTAAAATGAGTTTAGATGTGCAGCAAAGAATCGTACATATTTTCACGAGGATTTGCTCACTGCAGTATGAATCCGTATTATTATTCCTCCAGCAGCATTTCACAAAGTGATCATTCACATCGCTGAGAGGCCGAGAGACAACGATGGTCTTCTGGCAGAACTGCCTTGAGTCTGTGCCCTTTGGAGAGTCAGTATATGTCTCCTTCCATGCTGAAGTATCATTGTAGCTTAAAGAAAAAAAAATAAAGAGAATGATAAAGTATTTAGTAAACAATAATACTGGAGTTTGCAGCTTAAAAGGAAGACGACTGGGTTTCCTGTGAAATACATGGGACTTACTTAGCGTTTGATGGACGGGTCATCCAGGAAATGTGTACAGGAAGATTATGTTTGGTCATACAGGTGACATGGGTCAGGTCATGGAGGATCTGAAATTTGGGAATATCTGTAAAAGGAAATAATTTCTTCTGTCAATAAATATTAAAGTCACTTTAAACTTTTGTAAAATAAATATATTACTTATAATAATGTCATATGGTATAATAAAATTAAATACAGTGAAATCTCGGATTGCGAGTAACGCAGTTGGCGAGTGTTCCGCAAGAAGAGCGAAGGTTTTTAATACATTTTGACTTGGAAAACGAACAGGTCTTGGTTTACGAGTACCGAATATCATGTATCACGCATGCGCTTCTCTTGCATTACGGAATTGTGGGTAATCGTCTCCCCTGCTGGGTCTTAGAGCGGATCTCTTACTGCTATAATCAACATCCGTGCACGTGTGTACTGTTTACTGTGACCAAGTTTGTGTACGTTAAACATATTTTATTTTGTGTTTGTATGTGTGTGTACAGCGCGCGTGTAAAGCAAACGCAAGTCTCATTAGAGAGGTTAAAGATCCATTTTCTCCCTCTGCTCAAGGCTCAGCCTGCTCTTTGTGTCTGTGTGTGTGCGTGTCATTGGACACCGTGCCCCCCACACACACACACACACAGACCCCTCGTACTTTCGCCTTCACAGACACACAGACACACACACTCTTTCTCTCTGATCTACACAGAAACACTGCTCTGTCGCGATTCTTTTCAAAGGTAAAGTGCAGGTAAATTTACCTGCGTTAGTGTGTCGCTCAATTGAGTGTCATTAGAGAGATTTCTTATTTATTTTTCCGATAAAACAGTGTTTCCGTTGTGTACGCGCATATGTGTGAAAAGAGTGGAGGAAGGGTAACTGTGTAAGATGAGAAGGGGGAGAGGGGAGCCTACTTTAGATTCACACACACACACACACACACACACAGTACATACACAGTGTCTGCTCAGACAAACGGAAACACTTATCTGTCGGGATTTATTTTTACAAAGGTAAAGTTCAGGTTAATTTGTTTTATTTTTAATTAATATTTTGTTAATTACTGTATTTGTTTTTTGTTAATTATTTTTATGTATTAAATTTTTTGGGCTGTGGAACGAATAATTTGAGTTTCCATTATTTCTTATGGGAAAATTTGGGTGTTTTGGAATATGAGCCCGCTTTAGGAATGAATCATGCTCGTAATTCAAGGTTCCACTGTACTTTTAACTCTTTCATGCATAAACGTTTGGTGTTTTGGGTGATTATTAAGACTGACACCCAATGTAATGGGGACTTAATGTAGTTGAAAACATCTAATCATTGATATGTTTTTGTAAGGAGTTGTTTATTAAGCATTTATGAAAAAAAAAGAGTCTCCATTGTCTGTAATGCCCCGTAATAGGGCTTTGTAATCGCTGGAATTTTTGTTTTTTGTTTTCAAGAGCTACGCCATAAGTGACATTTTACTACATAAAGATTATTACACACATTTAAATATGGATATGTAGTGCAGTGTGCTGCTCTTGGATGAATTTGATTAAATTAACTGCTGTGGTAGAGAGGAATAATTCACTTTGTGATTTATTAACACAATTTCTGCTTTGTCACTCATCTCGGTTGTTGATTAGTTTCCTATAACAGCATGACATGGAGTGTTTTAAAATTCAATTCAGTTAAAATCATCTGTGATTTATTGCCAAAAAATTATCATATCATTGCCAAAGCAAAGGCAGACAGATTATAATAAAGGTTATACTTTGACACAGAATGCATATACGTACATCTGCACTCTTCTACAAACATAACCATAATAAACAAAAGCATAACAAGCTATTTTATGATAATCAGTATTTATTATGACAAAACCCTGCTGGATCCGGCTGGGCACAGAGTCAGAAAGATGTCTGCAGCACTCTGGTGTCATTTGCTCAATCCATGTCTGCTTGATCGCTTCCTGAAGATCATGTAAAATATTTGCCATACAAGTTCAGAATTTACTTAAAAACTTTGTAGTTTTTTTGTGCAGAACAGGCCATCCAGGCTTCAGAAAATAAACGTCCAGCCACATATTTGTTCCATCCACTAATTAAACCAACTGATTCTAATAAGCGCATAGGCAACGGAAAAAATTGGTATTTTGTGTATGATTTAGTGATTTAGAAAATGTTGCTATTTTGTGTATGTTTTAGTCTGTAAAATCTTCCTCGAGGTGCTTAAAAATGTTCAAATTTAAAAATCCTAAAAAGTAATATAATTTTCAATCCTCCTGCTTAAAAACTATAAAGGACTCACCTGTCACACAAAGAGACATATTTCCAGTGCTGAACTCTCTGCCACTCCTCAGTAGGATCTGATATTGGCCTGGTTCTGGGTCACATAATGTAAAAGTGCTATACGAAAAGTAGAGAACTGTGTTATGATAAACACCACATTAAACACACCTACAATTAACAGGGACCTAATATGCAAAATTCACTCTTTTGTCTTTATCAGACATTCAGATGGGTCTCCTGTGTGCATGTGTTTGGAGGAGGAGTGAAACAGAGAGTGTCTGAGGTATAAAAAATACATTATCTGAGGGGTATTTCAGCACAAGCATTAACACACGAGTTAAAGAAGTATGGGACCTTTAAAGGGCCACATTTATGGCATACCTTACAGCAGAGAGGTGCTGAGTTTCCTCGCATGGCACAATGGAGCCATTTGGCATAACCCACTGACACTTTGCTTTTAGGTGAGACGGAACCTCAGTGCGGAAGCAGAAACCCTTCCTGTCTTTGTCCTGGATTGTGATGTGTTTGCTCAGATTTAGTTTCTTAAGAAAGTCATTTTCTAAGAAAAAAAATGAGCATCCAATAAATCAATATTTAGAATTTTTTATGTATTTAATCACCAACAACACATTTAATCTCACTGCAGCTCAACAACAAGTCAAGTACAGTACAAACGTTTGTACACTCTTCGGACAACATGAGGACTTTAAGTCTGACCTGTTTGAGATATCAAAAATCCCTCCACAATTTTGCATCCTCATTGTATTGAAATCAGATCGGCCCAGTTTATTGGCGATCGATATAAATCCCCTAGGAGGAGTATATCAAAATCCATTGTGCGTGTTTTGCAAACGACCCAAAACAACTGACTTCCTGTTGAGTATAGAGCCCATAATATACAATGAGAAAGTGGTTCAGCTCCATGAACTCCACATGAGAACCGGGTTCCGTGTGCATACTGTACATGCAAATGTGTATGAGCTATGCAGCAAAATTTCATGTGAGGGCCCCATGTGTGCCACACCTGCAGCCCAGCCACTCAGACGTCCTAATGGCAGCAAATTACATGAAATTACATGAATATAATTTTCATGAAAATTCTATTGCCAATTTTCATGACTTTTTGAGCAAGTTAAGACCCCCAAAAGCCACACGTGCTGGAAAAAAAATCCTTAGAAGAACAAGAGGGCCCTTCACATACTATGACATATGGCCGGGCCCTAATAACGTTTAAATTGTTTGGTATTGTTTCATCACAAGAAAGTCTTCTCTCAGGTTTATTTCTTTTTTTTTCCATGGAAAAATATATTTTTCTTACCAAAGACGTGAACCTTTACTGCTTTTCTTTGCCTGTTTCTCTTGCAGTAATACTCTCCGCTATTTTTCTTGCTAACTGAGGCAATAGAATAATATTCCAATTTTTTGTTATAACTCTGTAAAGATAGTCCTGTGAGCTGTGTCATGCCAAAAAACAAAACAAACAGAAACAACAGAATCAGACACATAAAAAACCCTAAAGCAGCAGGCATACATGGATATTTAAATTTAATTACATTTCTACATTTCTACACTCTGGAAAGGGAAATGTTCTAAGTCAGTTTACATTAGAAGTGTTAAATGAATACATTGAGAAGTTCAATCGGGGTGAATACGAATGCGAGGCTCTATAAACACATCTTCTATAAGCACATTTACATTGTCCAGTGTCCTCAGTACCTTTGTGTCATTGTTGAAGTACCACTTCGCATGTGTGCCCGTGCTGACTTTACATCGGAGCGAGAGCGACTGACCATGACGCAGCCAAATCTCAGAAGCCTCACTTTCCTTCCTCTCCGTGTCAAGGTCTAAAACATAAGAGAAAGAAACTTGTATTCTGATTGCTTTATTACACTAGATAAAATCAATGGCAAAGTTTCCAGCACTAATAAATATCTTTTTACCAAATCATGATCATACCATAGTGATGAATATAGGAGCATTCCTCTCCGTGTGAGTTTGTAGCACAGCACTTTATATTTGATCTAGAATATTCTAAACTGCTCAATTTGCTCTCGGCCACTTCTTTCTCTGTCCTCGTTTCACCTTGGCTTTAACATGCAACAGAAATAACATGATACAGTATCACTTGTAAATGTTCACATAAAAAGCACATTATATGGTATATAATTTTATTTCGTGCATGTGTTCACAATTTGTTATGCTTTCAGAGTAACAGCTTAAACAGCACGGATGCTATAATTGTCAAGTTTGTGTCTATGGAAGGAGTCTCCAGTGTCATTGCTTTGAAATGTAAGGAAAATGATACATGATATAATATCAATATTGTCATGCATTAGTATTTTTTGCTCAATAAATTGACTTTTAGAATTAGTTCTTTCTAACATTTTTACGTCCCTTATGTCGAAGGTGACTTTTAGTGAAAAAGGAAGACATTTCGAAGCTGTCAATGGATCCTTCCGTAAATGTTAATCAAGATTAGTCTTTAAACCTACCTGAGACATATTTCATTTTCATACCACGTGATTGTTGGTTTGGGATTTCCCTCAGAAACACATCGAAAATGTGCACTTTCATCTTTACTGGACCCGACTGCAGTGAGCTCTGGCACTGATGGTCTGGCTAAAAAGATCACAAAACAAAACTCATCTAATGTAAATGCGTTGAGTGAAGAGTGGATGTTTTTTCTCCTCTCGGCCAAGCATTGCTAAAAATGCTACATGTGTACAGTGCTGTGTAAAATTTTAAGAGCCCTTATTTTTATGTTTTTATGTGTGTCAGCAAAGAATGCGACACTTTACAGTAAAACTTTATGTTTCAGATAAAAATACTTGATTACTTTGTAATTATATAGTTGAAAAAAAGGAAATATAGAAATAGAACAAATTCTAAAATTAAAAGTGGATATCTGCTTCTTGTTTGTGTACTAATTGCTGGATATTTAAAAAACCTTTACTTTCATCATATTCAAAAATTATCAATTTATTTATTTTCACTGTGTAATTCATTCCTAAACATGTTTCCGCATGTTTCAACATGTTTCAACATTTATGTGTTTATTTAATTATATATTTCTATTTGTACTGTACACTGATTTTCTGTCATTAAAAATTAAAATTTTCATGTATTTATTTATTTGTTCGTTTGTTTATTGCATCTTTCTGCTAAAGTTTTGATGCCCTTAGAAGATTTGCACATCATATTTTAAAAAATCTATGCATAGACTATAGACTAGGGCTGCACGATATATCGAAAAAATATCGTTATCGCGATAATGGCATGCGCGATAACCATATCGCAAAGAGTTGCGATAAATACTTTATTTGCCAAGCATTTGTGTGTCCAAATTTGACCAATCAGATGGGCCCTTACTATGTTTATACCCGCTTATATCTTTATATATATATTATTTATATCTTTATACTTCATTCTGTCGCGAACTAACCCCGGATGATCAGACTTAGCGATTAACCGTTAGCCCTTTGTAGCGTGGACTGTAAACCCAAACGCGGAAGCAAGAGAGTAGGCAGGATAACCACGCGAATTAGTCTAAGGACTCTCACAGAAGGGGAGCAAGGGAAAAACACACATTTAACCTGCGTCCTATAAACACACACTCGAATCAGAAAGTAAATAATCTGAACCGACATGGCGAACTCAGTGACTAAGCTCTATGCAATGGTTTGTTTTCTCCTCTTATACTTCTGGGTTCGCGCCCGCATTTCTTCCGGGTCCTAGTGCCGGTCGCGGAGCGAGTGTGTGTGCGTGCGTGCGTGCGTGTGTGTGTGTAATAATAATATTTATTTATTGTTTAATAATATTTATTTTTATTTAAAAAAAACAGGCAAGCCAAAGAGAATATTTAGTTTAAAAGATGCTCTTGTTTTAAGACACTATTGATGAGTGTATGGTTACATGTAAATAAAAAGTAATGTTTGAAAGTAATTCATATTGTGTTGGCAGGTTTATAGTAACAGCAAACCAGAAGTCAGAATATCTGCTGAGGGTTTTAAGTCATTCATAGTGTTTTGAAGTCGAAATATTTGCAACTTCCTTGACATATAGTTTCTTTTTAGCCTGAATTAGATTTAATTACATCAGACGAATATCTATTACCTGTTTATTTTAGTATGATCATTACATATAAATAAATAATTTTAAAAATAGGCAATAATAATAATAAAAAATGCATTTCTCTAGGGAAATGTTATATCGCAAGAAATATCGTTATCGCAGTATTCAACAACAATATCGCATATCGAATATTTTCCTAATATCGTGCAGCCCTACTATAGACTATATTACAGAACTAAAAAAGTAATTAATAAATCAATGTATTTAAATTAAGGGCAAAATTTTATAAGAAATGCACAGGTAAATAGTGTCTGGATAACGTTAAATTCCTTAAATAGAAATATGTATATATAATAATTTATTGCAGGATGATGGGTAATATATTAATAAGTAAAAGCTACATAAAACCACAATCACTTTTTAAAGTAATAATGAATATAATCACTTGACTTACTTTCCGTTGAATGAATGTGGACTGAGACGTTGACAGATTTTCTGTTACCACATACCACAGTGTACATGTCATCCATGCCTTTTTCGAAAAACTTGAACAAAAACAAACTGGATGTCTCTCTGTGGACAGGACATAATAGAGGATGCCACAACGGTCATGAAACATGATGTATAAAAAACGACAACAATACAAAGACGAAGAGGTGTCCAAGTCAAACCAGGCCTTGTGATGAGCTATCTTGTTAAAACCGATTGGCAGTTATAGAAGACTTCAAGCACAGTACATTGATGAGACTCTTGGCTGCAGTAAAACATCCGAATAGGTCATACTTTTTAAAGAAGGCTGTACGCCTGTTAATGATGATCCAGTCGAGGTGGCTTGGAGCCTGCTGCAGTCGTTCCCGTGAACATTCAGCAAAAGGAACACCTGATCCTTGAAAATCAACAGATGACTGATGCATCTGTCTGTGACCTGTACACACAATCATTCCCCAACACCACTTGCACGTTACAGGATTTCGGCTGGGAGTTATTGCCACATCAGAGATTAAGGGAGTTTTTAAAAGTCCCGGTTTGACTTAAACACCTCTCAAAGATCTATGGTGTAGATTCCAGAGATTAATTAGATTTTTTATTAGGCCAATCCTTCTTGCACACACCTGTGTTCCCAGAAACATTGCATGGAATCTTTTGAACTGTTTGATCTTAGGTGAACTTCAACCATCTGTCCAGGTACGATCTCCAGCTGAGTCTTCTGAGAACTTTCAATATTTGCTTCAGAAATGTGACATTTCAAGGTCTGCAATGAGACAATAAACATGCAATCTAAATACATGCGTGAAATAGGATTTAAGTTCAGAATAATCCAACATTCAATCTTGTCTATAAATGCCATGGAGAACTGAAGAAGGTAATGTAATTTTAAGACAGCTGTGGTAAGTTCCACACTTCTGCATTCACGGATAAAATGTCAGTTCTGCTTTTATTCTTGACCCACAAATACTCTCATTTACAAAATTTTAAAAACATGATCTTTCAAAATAGGGCAAATTTTCCACCTTTAGTTAACAATTATTGCTTCTTCTATGTTTTGTCTTGGTTGTGTCCCTCAGGTTGTTTGCTTTATTGCACTTAACTATAACTACAAATGTCCAGATGTCTAATTTATCTTAAGAAAAATTTATCTTAAATGCTAAACAATTTATAATATTATTAATATCTATAAATATGACAAGGGAAATGTTTTACTGATTTCTCTAAGAGACAAGGCTGCCGTTGTACATCCCCATCTCGCACGTCTATCCGATGCAGAGTGTCACTGCATACAAGGGAACTGAACACCAGTAGAAGAAACACTATAATAAAACAAAAGTTTAAGATCTCATGAAAAATTGTTAAGTATGCAATAATTAATATTCTTTAATAAGTATTCAATAATCCACTATAATTTCTACTATGAACACTATTAAATGCAGGAAATGATCATTAAACATCATGAAGATTACATGCATCACTGATAAAAGCCTTGTAATTATGCTTTTGAAAAAAAAGTTTTGTTTTTAGGTTGCTTACCCCTCAGAAGTGTATCTTGTCTAAACTGCATTGTTTGAGCGCATAACAGTGTTAACAGTCAGCAACTCAACCACAAGTGAGGCTGTCGAGAACAGGGACACCCAAAGTCTTTCAGTGAAATATGACGTTTAACATGACAGGCTATCTCTCTCTCTCTTACTCACTATCTCTCTCACTTTCTTTTCTCATTCTTTATGATCCTCTCTCTCTCTAACTCAGTCATCAGTCGCCTCCTCTCTCACTGTGTCTCTCTCTCTCTCTCTCTCACACACACACACACACACGCACACACAGAGCCTCTGTTTCTGTCCCTCTCTGACACCTTCCTCTCACTCTCCTTTTTGTCTTTGTCTGTCTTTCTCTCTTCGTCTGTCTGGTTTCCTTGAATCACTCATTACCATTTTCCATAACAAATCTTCAAAACTTTGTTTTTAATTCATACTTTATATGCCTTCTTCTACATTTGCCAGTTTGGCTTGTATGTCTAAAATATCAGATTATTCTATTATGTCGGTTTAAAATATTTTATCTTCCCAAAGCTTGTTTACCTATTTTTTATGTCAAATGTTTTACTCCATATTCACTCATAATGGATGTCTAAGAGCAGTTAAAGGAACGGATTACTTTCTTTCTACTATTTTTTTAGAGAACCTAATTTTTACAGGGAGGAATTTGGCATTGTGTCTGGATGGGCTTCATCTGGGTTCTCCAGTTTCCTCTTACCTTCATAAAACATGCCAGGTTGGTTGTTCCCCCTAAATGTGAAGGATTATCGAAATATCTATGTATGTGCCTCTGTGTGTTTGTGTGTGTGTATGGAGCCATGTGATGGAATTTATGCCTAGAATTCCCAGGATATCCTTCAAATCCACTGCAGCTCTGACCACAATGAAATAGTTACTGCTGCATGAATGCATGACGCTCAAAACTCCATAAGAGATATGGTAAGACTTTTCTAACCCTTTTATTGTTGATATGTAATTAATGTATTTTTTTTATGGATTGATCTGTCTACCATAACCTGCGAATGGAGTGTGCGGTCAACTCGCTCCTCACGCTGCTCCAATGTTTTGCCAGATATATTATGACCTCAGAGTATGATGTAAAAATTGATGATGATGAAGTCTACTGGTACGCAGTGAGGGCCGCACTCTACACATGCCACTGGCAGAACTTCTGTTTTATATACTATATATAGTATATGTATACTGTATATAATATAGCTATCAAAATATGAGCTGAAACCTAAAGAATGTGGTTACATTACATTTTTCAACAACATGGTCTTGGGTTTGGGATTTTCTCAGTACAAATTAAATGTGAAATTATGTTCTTACATTAAAATTATTTAGAAATTAGGGTTATTTTTTTCTTTTTCTTTCTTTAGGGAGATCATGCTCAGTAAACAGATTAAACCAATGTGCAGTGCCAGTTTGTATACCTGCATTAATTAACTTGTGCATGCATTCATGTGGACAGACATAATTCTATAAATAATCTCTTATATATAGTATATATCTGTTGAGCATTTCGTAATGGGGTTTGCACGTTTATATGCCAGTGCTTATGGAAAATCTGCTTGTTTGTTTATTTGTTCGCTCTTTAATTGAAGCCCTACTGAGCCCTGGCACTAATTGCAGCGCTACCCACAATGCACTGCGGCGCTGGCTGCTGCTTTAGCTGAGCGGAGCTTGAAAACAACAACAGCGCTCTCCGAGCCGAACCACAGCGCCGAGTCGCTTTATTTCTTTTACTTTCCCCACATTTTTAAACAATTTAAACGCGGATACTGATAATTTCTGAAGCGCCATGGTGGTCTGACGGTTCGCTCTGGATCATATGGTTGATTGTTCTTGTTTGTTTTTCACGCGTTTGGCAGGGATTGAAGTGTTTTGGGTCTCCTTATGTTTGAGCTTCTTCCGGCGGCGGCAGCGGCATCAGCGGTGCCATGAATAGCGGACTCCCGGTCTCGGCTGCTCCGCTCGGCGGTGTCGGAATACCGGGTGTCAAGGTGAAGTTCTGCCGCTATTACGCGAAAGACAAGACTTGCTTTTATGGCGACGACTGCCAGTTCCTGCACGAGGACCCGTCTGTGGCGAGCGCTGTGCACGGAGGAGGAAGCGGTGGCAGCCCGGTGACTTTAGCTCTCCCCGGCGGGGCAGTGAGCGCCGCGGCAGCGGCGGCTGTAGCAGGCTATCCGCCGTGCCCGAGCGGAGCCCCGGCGGGTGTCCCCAAAAAAACTGATGCTCTCGGGCCTGCAGGAGCGGCTCTGGACGGCCAGTTATTGAGCAGTAAGTTTGAGTATTAAGCACACATACTGAGTGAGGCCTAACAGCGCGCCCTTCTGTAGTGTCGAGACCTGACACCCCTCACCGGGGCTGCTGTACTAATCGAGGCCGGGGATTCAACGAGGCCTAGTCACAAAATCCTCACAGGAATGAACCAGATCACTGCGATGTGCACTGAACACGCACCGCCGGCATGTGTACAATTACAAAAAAACTAATTTAACTGTATATGTATTTACACTCACATACACACATATATATACACGCACGCGCGCGCGAACTCAAACTGCACGACCTGTCATTGTTTTCAAATAAACTGCACCGTCGCATTTTAGTGCAAATATGATAAACGGTACACCAGCTCAAATATTTCTGTACATTGTTTTTAAAGTTTAGGTTGAAATCCAGTTACACTTGATTACTATTTTACCGCGCAATCGAACAAAGTGTCAGGACTCTTACAACATCAGCTGCAGAAGCTTTGTGTGTGTTTAACACTATAACCACCGAAGAGCCTTTTATTAACACATATCCCTGCAGGGTGTCAAATCGTGTCGCTTCTTTATTAAAAACATCCAGAAATCAGTGTAATTATGTCATTATTTCGAGTACCTGGAGATGTTTTGTATTTAAGAATGACTGCAAAAGCTTAGCGCGTCAGTTGACCAAACATGTGACGTCATAGACAAACACGGCGCTGATTGGCTGAACAATCGTTTGGCAGGTTTACCTTCGAGCTGTTGCTTCCCTCATTTCTAATAACAGTAACAACACTCGTTCTGTTTATACTGTAGAAATGTAAGACTGTTCTGTATAGAGTTCTATATATTATTTTTTTCCCCCTTGCAAATAAAAAATATATTCTGATATCCAGGACTACACCATCATCTAGCATGAATTTTACTCTTATTTTATAAATTTAAAAGTTAGTGTCATATTGAACTTGAGAGCATCCTTACATTATGATTTGTTGTTTTATGGAAAAATGTGAAACAGACTTCTGCATTATTGTTAATCATCATCATTCTGTTTTTAGAATTTTCTACAAAAGTTGATTATGCTTTTTTTTTTTTTTTTTTTTTTTAACTACAAAAGCATAATTTCTGCATTTTGTACATATTTAACATAGTGTATGCTGTGTACTTACAGTACTGCCTACGGTGCACAAAAAATTACACAAATGTATTTTACAGTGTCGTTCTTCTGGATGCTTTAGGTTTTCTATTGACCGTGAAGCACAATTTGCCTTTAAGATTTGCTTGTCGTGTGCGCCGTCGCTGTAGACACTTTGCGGTCTCATCCGAGATTTCTGTACCTCTGAGGTCGGCCTTTATTCATTGAAATTTATTTACTTATTTATTTTTCTTTCAGGAATGTCTGTGACTCGCTCATAGTACGCCATAAAAGTTGGTGATGAAGCTGCCTACCTGTACAAACATTGCCATAAGTAAACAGTATTCCGTTTTTATAGATTCTTATTTATACACACACACACACACACAAGATTTTAAAGATGTGACTGTCATCTGAGTTCTGTTCAGAGCACTGATTTTTAATAATATATTGACTAAAAATTACACAATAAGACTAAACTTTTCCCAGATTCTTTGCGTGACACAGAACTTTCATTTTTATTGCTTTATAGAAACCGAATATTCCGCCTTTTCAGACTGCTGATGTAAAAAACGTTTTTGCATCCTGTGCAAAATGTGACCAAGGCTAAATCTGATATTTTTCAAAAATGACCTGAGCAGGCAGTCTCTTACAGGAAACATCACAATCAGTTTAGCGTTTTTCTCTTTTTAAGTGCTTTTGTGTGTCTCGTTTCAGTGACCGGGATGGACAGTGTGGCACTCAGCGATGCGAATCTGACCAACTCCTATTTCAGCAGCACCTTTATTGGAGTCAATGGGTTTGGAAGCCCAGCAGAGTCCAAATACTCAATGATGCAGGTGTGTATATGGCCTAATTGTCACAAGTTTGTCCCTTGTCAATGTTTGGACATTGTTACTGTTTCCAACATATTGATTTGGGAGCTTCTCAAACACTGACCTTACTATACTGCCCTGTACATATGGCCATGATGTACTCAAGTAAACGTTATGTGCCAACTTGTTAAGCTGTGGCAACATCGTTTGACATTTTATCCATTTTTTTTTTCTGTGATAAGGGTAGTGTTGGAGCAGCTCCCAAATCAATATGTTGGAAACAGTAAAAATGTCCAAACATTGACAAGGGACAAACTTGTGTCCGAGCATCTCCACACTGGTTTTCTAAGAGTGGAGTTGTTAGTATTTAAAAAAGGGGGTGGGTCATGGGCACCAAAGGGTCAGTGTGTGTGTGTACAGAGTGAAGACTAGGTTGTCTGGTCTGATCACACAGAAGAGCTACCGTAGCACAAATTGCTGTAAAAGTCAATGGTGTGTCTGATAGAAAGGAGTCAGAACACGCAGTGCATTGCAGCTTCGTGTCTATGGGGCTCGGTAGCTGTAGTGCCCATGCTGACTCCTGTACAGCATCAAAAACTCTTACAATGGGCATGTGAGCATTAGAACTGGACCATGGAGCAGTGGAAGATGGTCTTCTCTGGTGAATCACGCAATGTCATGTAGATGCTGAGGTGTGGGCACATGCACGTGTGTCACGAGTTACCTGCGATTCATGTTTAGAGATGGCACTATGGGAGGAAGTCAAACCGGAGGAGGCAGTGTGATATTTTGGGCAATGTTCTGCGGGGAAAACTTGGGTTCTGCCATTTATATGGACACGTACCACCTACGGCAACACTGTTGCTGATAAAGCACAACCCTTCATGGCATCGGTATTCCCTGATGACACTGGAAGCTTTCAGCAGGAAAATGATAATGTGAAAATTGTTCAGGAATGGTTTGAGGAACATGACAAAGAGTTTACAGTAAGTTGTTGACTTGGCCCTCAAATTCTGGAGAAACAAGTTTGATCCAATTATAATTGTAACTGAAAGCTTCGTGAAGTCCTACATTATGCCTGGTCAGACCTGTGGGAGCAGATTGGCATGCTGTCTCAAATGATCATCTTTTTTTTTTTTTTTTTTTTTAAAGTTTATTTTTCCATCTTCCGGCTTGTGTTCCAACACGTTTTATAAAAAGTGTTCGATAAAAATGCAACACAAGTGGTTTTATAAAACTAAGTGTAAAGTTCTACATCTCTTTCTTAAAAAATAAAAAGGGAAGGTAGGGGTAGTACGCAACGTGGCCACACAAGCCTACTGATAAAGTGTGTATAAAGTGTTTTAAAAAAAACACTGCTTTGTTTCTGTAAAATTTTTTTTTTTTACTATTATGCTAGAATTGCGTGTTGATGGCATCCTCAGGATTTTCTCATGCCTGAAACACAGCTGCTCTTAGTTTTACTGTAACCTGTTGAACCATAATGCCTGCCTGTAAAGCCCTTATTCAGCATCGGTAAAAACTATTAAATAGTTAGATTTTAGAAGATTATGGGTGTGCTGCATTTATTTATTTATTTATTTATTTATTTATTAATTTTTTAAAATATAAATATATATTTAAATAAGTATATATTGATCCCCCTTACCCCTTGTTGTTTTGTGGAAATAATCCATGTCTAAGCTTTTTATCTGCTTTATAAGCAGATTCTCATTTCAGTGGGCATCATTTCCGAAATTGACTAAGATTAATGTAAAAAAAAAATAAAAATCACCGGGAAGTGTTGCCGAAAGAAACGCCCCATTTTTCCAGTAAGGCATTTTTTTTACAGCTTGTTTGGTGCTTTTTCATTGTTTTGGCTGTGTTTTATTACGACAACACCATCATCATCATGTTCAGCCAGTTTGCAAAAAGGGAAATACACACATGCACAAACCGTTATCAGGCATTTAAAAGAAACTGCAATTCTGTAATTTTTTTTTGCTGAATTCTTTTTAAAGCATTAATTAAAAAAAAAAAAGTTTATCAACAAATTTATCGTTCATGGTGTTAAGGCGCAAATCACCAGCTTTGAATTCAAGATTCTCTTACACAGGTATTGTACGGAATATAATAAATAATATATAATATGGAACACTTCAGGATATAATTTTTTTAAAATCCTCATCGTATCAGATTCATCACCCAACTCTGTAGATTCATTTCTTATAACAGCATGACACACTGTGTTTATTTTGACATGACTTTAATTATACTGTAGTAGACACTTGGTACTGAGAAATGTGTAGCAAGGTTAAAACTTTCTGTACAACATTTAAATAATTTAAATTCTTAAGCAATTATTATAATATGAAGTGAATTTACAGTTTCCTATAATGAATGTAAAATTCCAGTGCTTGTCCGTACAAACACTCGGACATTAGAGCGATGCTCATTAATTGTGTGTTCGTGTGTGTGTGTTTTAGAGGATGACCAGCAGCAGCAGCTCCCCAAGTCTCCTTAATGACGGTGCCAAGAATTTCAGCCACAGTGCTCATGGTGAGCCACAATCTGCTGTTTGCTGTTGCACTGTATGACTGTTCATTGGCTTTAAAACCTCCTTTACTGTGTGCTTTCTTTGCACAGATCCTGTCAGTTCTCCCACTTCCTCCCTGTTTAGTGATTTTGGTGCTTTAAGCATAACACAGAGGAGAAAGGTAGGTTTTCTTTTTTTTGCATTACTGAGGATTATTGTTGTGTAACTTGAGTTTAAAGTCTTCAAAATAGGCAACAAAATCTAACAAGAACACTCATTCGAACTGCATCTAATGGCGCTTTTCCACTGCATAGTACAGCACGACACGGTTCAGTTCAACTCACTTTTGGGGGGTTTTCCACTGGGAACAATACATGGTACCTGGTCCTTTTTTTAGTACCACCTCAGCCGAGGTTCCACGCGCGCCGAACCGTTACCAAAACGTGACGTGTAAACTCTGCTGATCACTAATTGGCCGTAGAAAATCGTCATTACTGTGTCACCGAACTTGCGACACGAGACACAACAGAACCGCTATATTTAGAACAGCCAGAGAAGGATCGGACGCACCTTTTTGTATTAACCAAAAATTTTCTTTGGCTGCCATCAGCCTCTTTTGAAACAAACTCCTTCGTCTCGCTGTTAAAAACATCCACATGCCGAGAATGAAGAACACCATGCCGTCGATATGCTCCATTGTTGTGTGTTTGTTTGTGGTGCGTTTATGATGATGATGTCACGGCAGTAGAGGCGCCGCAACTAAAACGACACGTGAATAATCCCGCCCACTCTAAAGCGTTACTAAACTGCAGTGGAAGCGCAAACTGAGCCGAACCGAAGTGGGTTGAACTGAACCGTGTCGTGCAGTACTATGCAGTGGAAAAGAGGCATTAGGTAGGCGTGAAAAGGGTGAACACATCATACTTTATGGATCAGATGTAGAAAGTACTGTTTGGGGAAGTTATTTCCTAAATGTGTATATCCCTTTTATTTACAGTAGAATAAAATTCTGACTCATGAAATACTTTTAAACTTTAAAAAATAAATAAATAAATTCATGGATTTATTGTGAACTACATTACATTTGTGTTAAACTTTAAGACTTCACTACTTCTCGATCAATGAATCATTCAGATAACATTTATGAAAAAGCTCTCCAGTGTCAGGATGTTTTTCACAGTCTTAAGGATGGGGCCGTATTTAGGTCAAGTGATAAGAGAAGCTGATGAATGGATGGCTGTTTGTTTATAGCTGCTGTAACCTAAGTGAGAACAGGAACCTGCGTCATGGACACAACAAATGTTTAAATATAACTTGGAGTCTACAGTGTAAACCCATGCTACTTTCTGTGCAATATTGTTGTAACTTTAGTTTTTTCTTCCCCTCTAACACAGGCTCCTAATCCTGCTGCCACAGAGTTCATCCCTAAAGGAGCACCACGCATGTCTACCATGTCTCAGGCGGCCGTCCCGGCGTTTCCCTCGCCTCTCTTCCCCCATCCCGGGCTGAGCGGCTCAGCCGCAGTGGGACTCGCACCTGGTGAATATTTGTTCTCTGTTGGTTCGTTTCTCGTTTACGTTATTTATAGAGATTAATCCTTATCGCTCCTCTTCTACAGGTATGTCTTTGTCTGCCGGGTCGTCTCCTCTGCACTCGCCCAAAATCACTCCCCATACGTCACCCGCACCCCGGCGCCGTAGCCACACCCCTAACCCCAACCCACCAAATTACATGGTGCCCACCACGGCGTCCGACCCAGGAGGCGCCGCCCACATCATCCAAAAGGAGACTGTAGGCGGAACCACCTACTTTTACACTGATAACACGCCAGCTCCCATGGCCGGAATGGTACGACCCAATGTCTTCTCTCACAATGTCTGGGTTTATGATTAGTCTTTTTTTTTTTTTTTTTTCCCCATGACCTCAAATGGCATATAAGTTAAATTTTTTGTCATTCTAGGTGTTTCCAACATACCATATCTACCCTCAAACTGCACCTCATGTGGCGTACATGCAGCCCAAAGCTAACGCTCCATCCTTCTTTATGGCTGATGAACTCAGACAGGTATGCACTTCCTTATCTTTTCGTCATATTGTTACCTGTAGCAGCTTTTAATAGCTGTGATGTACGGTCCATGAGTAAATGACAATCATCGGGAGAGAGTAATGCTGAGTAACATGTACTGACTTTACTGTGCGTTCAGTTTTTCACCCGACTTTATCTGTATGTTTGGGGTAAAACCATGATTTTCAGACTTTGTGATGACTCTACAGTCGTTTGTGTAAATTATAAATATTTTATCTTGGACAGCCTTGAAAAATGTTTTAACTGTTTCTTTTTCACAAAACAATCACTGAATTGTTTTCTTGTCAGAGGTGAAGCTGTAATTTGTGTAATTTCTGACCAAAGGAACAAACCTGATTGTGCAGAATAATTGAACACAGTTATGAGAGTAAAAGCTCCCTTTATTTCTCTCTCTAATCCCCTGCTTTATTAACGCACTTATCCCAGTGTTTCTACCTTGATGGTATCCAAGCACTAGTAAAAAGTTTTCTCAGTACACCAGAACTATCATCATAACTCCTTTAATGGCCCAAACATGTGGAAATGCTTTGGAGCGAGATCAGGACATTCGCTTAATGTTAACGGGAACTACGAGCCACTGGATCGTCTTTCACGGACATATGCCTTGAAGGCTTGAAGTCTTCTGAAAATTACTTCCAAGAATTTTTTCTCAAATTCCAGTTTGACTCAAACACCCCTCATAGAGTGTTTTTGTGATTGTTAATCAGGGGTAGCCACTGTATATGTTGACTCCATCGTGGTTTAATTGTTCATCATGTTAGTGACATTATATTTGATGATCTAAACCTTTTGGAAATCGACCCAGTGTTCAAATCCTAACTTGTACTTCCTCTTATTCCTCAGGAGTTGATTAACAGGCATTTGATAACGATGGCCCAAATCGATCAGTCTGAGAACCCAGGTAAGGATGGTGTGAGGATGTTCTTGTGGTGCACGTGTTATGAATGTTGAATAATTTTCATCTCTGTGGTTTATAGTGCTGTCTGAACTGTATGTGGCCAGTCTGAATTTACTTGGTGTCTTAATGCAACCACATCCTTTGCCTGGCTCGTCAGATTGACTTTATGTAGAATCCCCCATAACTAACTCAATAAATAATGTATATTGTCTGTCTGTATGTGTGTGAAAGATCTTCTTGAGCCTTTTTTTATAAATTAATTAAATTTTTATTTAGGAGTCCCATCTGAGGTGGACAGCTACCACAGCCTCTTTCCCCTGGAGCCCCTTCTGCCTCCCAACCGCCTACAGAAAACCAGCAAATTCAGTTACATCACTTCCTGTTACAAGGCGGTGAACAGCAAAGATGACCTGCCTTACTGTCTCAGGAGGATACATGGTGCGAGACACAATACAAACCACAGACCAGTGATCAAAACCATATCAGTTTGATTTTGACATGCATGATTTCACATACAGCATGTCACATACTAGCATGTGCAAATGCATCTGTGCAGGCTTCAGGCTGGTGAACACCAAGTGCATGATGCTGGTCGACATGTGGAAGAAGATCCAGCACTCCAACGCCGTCACACTGCGAGAAGTCTTCACCACCAAGGCTTTCGGAGATCACTGTAAGGATGCGTGGTAACTCTGTTTTTCACCGTCAGGGTTCTGCGCAAGAATCATGGTTAGAACGGGCATCATGTGAAACAATCACTCTGTTTTAGTCAGAATGAGATGCTTTTCATATGGTTCTTTCAGAAACGTGAGACCTGCCGTCCAATCAGGTCCTGTTTTAATCATCCGTCTCCTTATCCGGTCCAAATATTGTTGATGCATAACCAATGGATGGTGCTTGAAAGGAAGGTCCCTGCCTCCACTGCTGCCACAGGCAGTTCAGATTTCTTCTCTACATGGCTGTAGTTACAATAGAAATGTTATTATAGACTGCAGTATCAAGAACATGAATACATTTGCTAAAGACATGGGTAATGGCAGCATGATCGTCTTATGAACAGCTTCTCACACGCACACAAACAGTTGAATGTGTCATCATAACAGACATAATGTGTTCACGGCTGCTGATCTGCCTTGCCTGATAACCTCTCGGTTTTATTTTGTACTGATCTGTAGTGTTGCAATAGTTAGCTTTTTAATAAATTACAATTTTATTGCACATTATCTAATTTGTTTCCTCCCTAGTTCAGTGAGAGTACATGCTAACCAGGTCGTGTTTCCTTTGAGGAAAAGCCGGGCACGGCATTTTTTTAAAAATTTATATTTTTTAAAAATCACATTAAGGAAAGCATTTACAGTTGTGTGATTGAGTTGATTATGGGGTATAATTGATCTTTTGTTTGTTGGACCTTCTAAATTATCGACAGGAATTATATTTCTTATAACATCTAAAATTAATTATTTTTAAAAACATACCAGACTAATTCGGAATAATAAATGGCTTCTCCACAAAATACTTGCAATAACATCATCTGGATCATCATCTTTTGCATTTGTGTGGTCTGTGCGTTACTGCCATCTAGTGGATTGGAGCGCAGAGCAGAAGATTGACAGGAAAAGTTATCCCTTTGTGAGACACGTGACTGACATATACAGTGAAACCTCGGATTGCGAGTAACGCGGTTTGCGAGTGTTCCGTAAGACGAGCAAAGATTTTAAATAAATTTTTACTTTGAAAACAAACAAGTCTTGGCCTACGAGTACCGAGTATCATGTATCACGCATGCACTTCTTGTTTTGACGCCGAGCATCACGTGATCCTCACTGAGCCAACGGTTTTTCTCTCTTGTGCTGCTGAATTGTGGGTAATCGTCTCCCCTGCTGAGTCTAAAGCAAAAGCAAGTCTCATTAGAGAGGTTAAAGATCCATTTTCTCGCTCTGTAACAGCCTGCTCTTTGTGTCTGTGTGCGTCATTAGACACCGTGACACACACAGACGCCTTCTCTCTCACACAAACACACACAAGCTCTTTCTCCCTGATCTACACAGAAACACTACTCTGTCGCGATTCTTTTCAAAGGTAAAGTGCAGGTTAATTTGTTTAATTTTTACTTATATTTTGTGTTAATTATTTTTATGAATAGTTTTTTTGGGCTGTGGAACGAATAATTTGAGCTTCTGTTATGTCTTATGGGACAATTCGATTTGGTTTCTGAAATACGAGCCCGCTTTCCGAACAAATTGTTTGTAATCAAAGGTTCCACTGTAACAATCAACAATGCAAGGTACTCGGCATTAAAGTGCCTGTTAAATACTTTCAGTAGTTTTTATTTTTATTTATTTATTTACCCTATAAGACTTGCAAAAATATAGCTTGAGAATATTTAATTCAGTAATTATAAAAGAAAAAGAACCCTAAACAGTAATCAGTAGTCCAATTAAGTCGAGTTGTGATCATCATGGCCAGAAATTGAATCGGACCATATCGACAGTTTGTGATTCGCTGCTTCACTGCACACACGAGTTCACAGACAACTGTTTGTGAAGCTTGGTGATGCTGTGGCGCTTTCTGTAGTCCAGAGAGTGCAGTCCGTTACACTTTTCACTTAAAGTCTCAGGATTCAAACTTGTGATCTTCTGACGCTAAAATATACTTTTGAAAACCCAGTGTTATTTAATTATTTATTTATTTTATTTATTTATTTATTTTTAACTTCTGCCTGTTTTGGTCAATTTGCTGACACTAAACAACTACCAGCTCCAGCACTAGTGAAGACTTGGTGATAGTGTTTCTGCTGTTCTAGCTTTAATTAATTCTTTTTATGGAAAAAAGTGGTGCTGAGTTTCTTTGTTTTTCTCGCTTACACAGCGTTGGTGTTCTCGTACGACTTCCACGCCGGGGCCGAGACCATGTACAGCAGGCACTTCAACGACCCGACAGCTGACTCTTATTTTACCAAGAGGAAGTGGGGTGAGTTCTTGTTCCACACCCAGAAATGAAAAACATGTCTGTTGACCACCTCATACGTTGCTCATTAAATAACTTCGTGAAGATCATGGTACTTGTTTATCAAAGACACCACACCTAGATAGTGTGTGGTGTTGGTGTTGTTGTTGTTGTTGTTGCCCCCCCCCCCCCCTTTTGTTGTACAGATAATGAACCTGACATGAATTAATGATTTTTAAATTCCTCCTATAAGCAGCTTTAGGGTCTGGGTTGAACGAGACACTGCGGATGTCTTTCTGAGAACTGTGTTTGTTCTTGTTTGTGAGGGGACACTTTGAATACAAACGTTTTCTGAGCACGCCTGCAAGGGTGTGTGTGTCTGTGTGTGCGTTTGTGTAAGTAAAGAGGGGAAAGAGGAAATGGTGGTTGAAACCGTTCTGTGCCAGGTGGTGGGGTCCGGTACCTGCAACAGAAGACTGATGGAGGAAGCAGAACTCCTCAGTTTCTGCACGCTGTTTAACTGTACTGAAAAAAAAAAGATTTAATATCAAAAATAGCGTATTGTAGAACGTGATACAATCTGTTAACCTGGACTTGCACCACAGCCAGGCTGAATTCTAAAAACATGCATTTCCTTTAATGGCACGATTACAACGGTGACGCACCACTGGAGTGGATTTGTTTTATTTGTCTAATGGTACATTCTGTTGCATGTTATTGCGCATTTACTGTAGTATACATGTGGAATGGATTTCCTTAGACGTCCGTTTATGTACAGCGCCATCCCAGACTGAACTCCTTTCCTGTACACTGTAACATCTGCAGTCGCTTTTTTTTCCCCTCGTGATTTGTAGAAGCAGTAGCATGACCTAATTCGAACGAATCCCTTGGGCATGCCGACATCCATACCATATGCCGCATCTTCTCATTTTTGTATGTTTGTTTTTACAACAAATTTTTCCATGCCATTTGAGGTCATGTGATCTGCTCCAATGCCCGTTCAGCTTTTTAATATCTTTTGTACAGGATCAAGTTGGTATATTTTGTAATATCTTTTCAGAATATCATCTGTGTGAAGCGAAAGTGTACACCCTGGTTGAGTGCTCATCTATTAAGGAGTGTGTTTGTTCGTCTAGGTCCACATGAGCCTCCTCCTCCTCGGCAGCATGCCGGTCTGCTGCCCGAGTCTCTGATCTGGGCCTACATCGTGCAGCTAAGCTCGGCCCTGCGCACCATCCACACCGCCGGCCTGGCCTGCAGGGTCATGGACCCGAGCAAGATCCTCATCACTGGAAAAACTCGGTACACACTCACTCATGCACTTAACCAATAACCATCTGCATCACTTTTACACAGGTTACATTTAAGGCTTCAATTAGTCTAAATTTTTTTTTCTTCAGTCTGATTAATGAAGTAAATAATTATAACAATAAAAATGCTCGTTCTATTTTAAAGAAAAACGTTTGGTGTTTGATTCTTCAGTTTCACTCTGGTTTTGCGTAGCCAAATAAGTCTCGAGCTGTCTATCAAATAAAATGTCTTTTAAAAACTACACAGGAATAAATGACACAATCCGTTCATCAAGCAGTTTATTTTTCAGTAATTCTGTTTATTTATATTAAATTCAGATATATATTCAGATTATAGCTAGTATTTTATAAAAAATAAAAAATAAAAAAAAAGACCAATAGTTTCGGTCCTAATTTTAACATGACATCTGCAGTGATTAAGTAGAAAACATCTCAGAACCGCAGAATACTCCAGAACTCCAAATGTTTCGATTCTCAAAGACGTCACTAGAAAAGCTGTTTTAAATTTTTTTTAAATGTCTGTTTTTAGTTGCTGCACAGCGACTTCGGCACTGACGCTCGGGTGTCTTCTCCTGTTAAACTGTGGTCTTGGTCTGCCGGACACACACACACTTGCATTGGCGTGCACACACTCTTGCCGCAACCTCATGTGCCCGATTAACAGAAGAAACCACTTTGATTGAGACATGTTAGTTTGGGTATGAAGTGAATGCAGAAGTTTTATTTCGGGTTTGTTTTCTGTTCCTGAAATACCACGCTGGAGATGATTAACACCAATATGTAGTTCAGGTGTAACTACAATTATACACACGCTTAAAATGCAAACAGACTTTTTTTTTTTTTAATAGGTTATTTAACTTGATGTACATTTGAAAAGTAAATACAATGACCATGCATTGTTTTTGTTCTAAGCTTCTTGTAAGTTTTTAATTCAGCTATTCAGGGTTTTGGTCACTTTGTTAGTTTGAGAACACTCAGACAGTGCTGTCAAAAAAAAACAAAACTAATGCATAATCATTAGTGCTACTGAATCAAAAAAATCGTCCAAAAATAACTACATTTAGCTTTGCTGAACGTTTGGCTCACTTATGGCATTCTCTCATCAGGTTCACGCGGTTGTCACCTGGAATGGTTTTCATTCGTGTGCCTTGTTAATTTGAAAAGAGTTAATTTGTGACATTTTATTCCTGCTTCATGTCCATCAGTTGTCTTATGCAGAGCAAGAGTGGGTGCAGAGTTAATAGCCTTGTTAGTGCTACTACAACTACTGTACAAATATATATATATTATGGCAAGAAACACTTGGTTAAGTAAAGAGTAGAGACAGTGCATCATTACTGTAAGAAATGGTCAGTCAAGTGCAGTCGCTAAAACCATCAAACGTGATGATGAAACTGGTTCTCATGGTGACCATCCCAGGAAAGCAAGACCAAGAGCTACCTCTGCTGCGAAGGACAAGTTTATTAGGATGATGACCGATTTACAGCACCTCAGAATAAAGATGAGAAAAATGTTTCACAACAACTGTTCAGAGGAGACTGCGTGAGTCAGCACTTCATGGGTGAATTGCGGCAAAGAAACCATTACTTGGGAAGAACAACTAGCAGAAGAGACTTGCTTGGACCAAGAAACACAGGGAATGGACATTAGATCAGTGGAAAACTATCCTTTGGTTTGATGTGTCCAGACTTGAGATTTTTGGTTCTAACCACCATGTCTTTTTAGACAGAGAGAGGGCAAAAGATGTCTTCTGCATGTGTGGTTCTTGACACTGTGAAGTCTGGAGGGGAGGTGTGATGAAGCTTAGCTGTCGACGCTGTTGGTACTGTAGTCAAAATTCAGTGCGCACTTAACCAACATGTCATCCTGTCTGGTTTGCCCTTAGTGGGACCATCATTTGTTTTTCACACCTCACCACTAGGTTTTTTTTGGGACATCTCGTATAACCCTTTAAGATTAGCGGAGTAGGCTTACGGTATATTTTTCCCCCCCTCTTTATCTGGTTTCCTAGGTTACGGGTGAACTGTGTAGGAGTGTTTGATGTCTTAACATTTGACAACAGTCAGAGCAACCACTTGGCGCTCATGCCCCAGTACCAGGTACAAACCCAACATCACCAGTGCTCAATGAAACCTTCAGGTTCTTTTATTACTAACGAAAAATTCATTAAATAGAACCCCCCCCCTCCCCCCCCCCCCCCCCCCCCCACCCGTCTCTCTCTCTCTCTGTGTGTGTGTGTGAGACAGCAAGCGGATCTGATCTCTCTGGGGAAGGTGGTGTTGGCGCTGGCCTGTAACTCTCTGGCTGGCATTCAGAGAGAGAACCTGCAGAAAGCCATGGAGCTTGTGTCCATCAACTACTCATCCGACCTCAAGAACCTCATCCTGTGCGAAAGCCCTTTACCACGTAGCTCCACACACCCACACACACCGACACATATATACACACACACTCTTTTACCATGGACAAACATGCAATTTCATAAAAGATCAAAATGGCTATGGAATAAGTGTATGTCTGTGCACATCTGCGAACACTGAGTGAAGTGTGTGTGTTTTTCTTTTCTTGGGCCCCAGGTACCTGCTTACAGAGCAGAGTCGCCTGCGCAGCGTCAATGACATCATGCCTATGATTGGAGCCAGATTTTACACTCAACTGGACGCTTCACAGATGAGGAATGACGTCATTGAAGAGGATCTGGCCAAGGTATGAAGAAAATGAGGCCAGGAGAGGCGCTAGATCTAAAGCTTCGCATTTGTAGTTTGGTGATCGTTTTTCTTTTTTTCTTTTAATAAGTACGGTTTATCCCACAGTGATCTTATTCCTTGTTCCACTTGGTCAAAAGGAGTTGTTTAGTTTAATGTTTGTCACAGGGCTTTTGGGTTCTCTGTAAAAAGACAAACTGCGTTTTTTTATTTTTTATTTTATGTGTTTTATTAACTGCAAGAGAGAGCAGAAGAGAATTGGGGAAGCGTGTGAATGTGTGTGTGGTCAAAGTGCAGCTTAGAAGGGAGGGGAGGTGTGATCACCATACACTTTTGAGGCTGTATATTATACTGACCACAACTGAGAGTGAGAAACTGATGTGTAACTCAGAGCCGCCTTTAGCACCCACATCGTCATCATTTTTTAAAAAAACCTTATGCATTAAAAACGACGTACCCCAAAACCTGGAAAGATTGCTATAGAATCTGAAAAGCGATCAGCTGTGAGTGGTAACTGATCCTTAATTAAGTAAGTGTATAAGTCAGTTTATTGTTTTAATTTAATTAACAAGTTAAGCTAGTTGTATTCATTCAAAACCTATAAATAAATAAATGAAGCAAACTAAAAATAAACATGAAAACTACAACCGTTTCCTTCTTCGTTCCCACACAGCTACACACCCAAAACACACAGCCAAGCTGAAGCATCCGTGCTTTTTAAACATCCACAGATGGCGACAGAAATGTTGAATAGAGGAATAAATAAAAATTTAAATAAAGAATAACAATCCAAGCATTTGCATTTCTGCTCCACAATCAGTTGGCTAGTTACAGGTGACTTTTTCACCATCTTCATTTATCAGTTAGTCAGCTTAAGCTAAATAGTTTCATCCAGATGTTTGGAGACCAAATCCTGCTGTGCTGCCGTTGCTTGAGTCCTGTGCTCGTACTGTGGATCATAACTGAACCTGAAATGTGTGGTGATTGTGTTTTTTTTTATTTATTAATTTTTTAAAACATTTCATTAGAGGGCGAAATGGAGCATGGTTCATTAGTAATGTGATTAATGATGACTCCAACTGTTAACTAATCTACTAAATGCAGAAAAAGTGTGACTAAGTTGTCACTAAAATCTTATTGCTCTCTAGATACATTTGTTTTTAAATCACACTTAATATTGTAAAAATTGTAATATAATGTTACTCAAAGACCTGAAAACAGTTTACACCTCTACACCTCAACATGATACTCGCACCCCTGCTCAATCTGACGTTTCTTTTTTCCTCTACAGGAGGTGCAGAATGGACGCTTATTCCGCATTCTGGCCAAACTGGGAACCATCAATGAGCGGCCAGAGTAAGTCCTGCATCTCTTTTCAGAAGAATGGTAAAAAACAAAACAAAACAAGAATGCCAATCTTGCCCAAAAACTCTTTCTTGTACTGGTATGATAAAACTATCATCAGGCCAAAATCCTGTTGTAGAGAAACAAGGAGTGTTTGTAGCGTTCCTCTTGGGGCCAATGAATGCGCAGTTTTAAATTCCTGAAGCATGATTGTAATAAAAAATGGTTTCAGTAGAATTGTGAAGGCTGCAGCGTGTACAGCAGTGTGTGACTGACTAGTGGCATTTGTAGTGCAAACTGATCACACACTGTTTGAATTGGATTATGATTTTTGAGAACGTGATGACGGATCAGATCTTTTTTTTTTTTTTTTTTTTTGGCTAATAAAAATTCTGTAATTCTGCTGTTCATTTGTTACCTTAAAGAACACTTAAAGCAAAGCACTCTTGCTCATGGTCTTAAATAAAAGATGTCAAGGGTTAAAATACTTGGTTATTAGTATAGTAAGTTCAGTATGAGGCTTCATGATGCATATAAGTTGCAAGATGTTATTTTGGCCTGACTTTATGAGCGTAGGTGAGGTTTCCGCCTGCTTTGGGGGCAGGGGGATTTTGCCAACATTTACAACTGGTAAATACTGAAATATAATTTGTTTGCATGCAGTTATTTTTTTAATGGTATGGGTGTAAACATCTCACCATACAGTGGGAGTAAAGTTTGTTTTTTCCATCACGACAGTTAAACGATTATTTTCCGGTTCACATGCATGCCAAACCATGCATACGTATCGACTCCGATCCATCAAACCACTTGTCGTTACCGTAATAATATGCCAATGTCAGTCGAGTGGATACATGTTTGTAGGATCTATATGAAACTAAATGAACAAATTTTATCTCAGAACTCCTTCCATTTATTTCACGCTAGCGAGGTTGTGTAATGTTCATGCAGTAAATTTTAGACAACCATTTGTCGCTGGATTTGATGGAAATGAAGCAATGCCATGAAATTTAAGTCCCTGTTGGATTTATTAAATTTTTTTGCTGGTGGGGGGGAAAAAAACCTTTTGTTTAAAATGCTGCAGGTTCCAGAAGGATCCCACGTGGTCTGAGACCGGAGATCGCTACCTGCTGAAGCTCTTCAGAGACCACCTGTTCCACCAGGTGACTGAGGCAGGCACGCCCTGGGTGGACCTGAGCCACATTGTGTCTTGTCTTAATAAAGTAAGCATATGTTCATGTTCTTTATTTCTTTATAAATATAAACTTTTTTGCCTTCTGATATATCTGTTCATTTCCTGCGTGCGGTGTCCTACATGATCCCTGTGCATGTGCTCGTCAGCTGGACGCCGGAGTGCCGGAGAAGATCAGCCTGGTGTCTCGGGATGAGAAGAGCGTCCTGGTGGTGACCTACTCGGACCTGAAGCGCTGCTTCGACAGCACCTTCCAGGAACTGCTGGCTGCCGCCAACGGCTCGCTGTAGCGCCCCTCGCAGGCACGGGGTGGGACTGCCTGAACCGGAGCACATTGCACTACAGTGAACGAAGACGGGCGCAGCTCGAACGATCTTAACAGCCAGAACGGAGCCAGCAGGTTGCTCACCTCCAGTCAGATACACTGTCCTAAAAGGAAGTTGTACTTTTTTTTTTTTTTTTTCTTCTTCTTCTTTTTTTCCTAAAGTGTATTTTTTTAGTTTTTTCCTAAACTCACAGCTGCTGAATTCTGAAAACATTGACAGCTGTGATTAATTTTTTAAGACTTGGGGAACAACAACATTATTGTTGATTATTAAAAAAAAAAAAAAAAAAAAAAACATTATGGACAATTTCCTGCTTTTATTTTTCTTGGTTTTTATTTTTTTTCCATTGGAGGATGCACTAAGAATTTTAAGTTTTTCCTTTTTTTAAAAAAATGACGTGGGTTGTGTGTCTGTCGTTGAAAAGGACAAGGAATCAGGTTTCAGAATAAATTGTTTAGGCACTGCGAGTCGGGACGGACCACTTCGTGTGCAGAACCCAGACCACTTTTTTGCCTCTGCTGTTGCATAGAGACGATGGAGCTTTGTTCCTGTAGAAGGGTGGAGAAAGCAGCCAAATCTCAAGAAGATCCGAGTCGTGTGACGGGATATTCTTGTCGAAGCACCCCCCCACCCCACCCCCTCCAGCTGATAGGACTTTTCCAAAGACCGTTGCTCCATTACTGCCTGGGTTCTCTCTCTGCCCATGGAACTTTAATGGCACTGACAAAGGGGTGCTTTCTCCTGTTGCTGAGTAAGACGTTATGCAACCTCCATTATTTTTTTTAAATGGTTATTGTCATGGATGCTTTTTTTTTTTTGGCAACGTGATAACGACTCAACAAATGTGAGAATTATTGTTATATATATATTTTTTTTTAGTTTTTGTCGTCTTTTTCAATCAGGCTTTTTAAGGTCTGGAAAGGAACCAAAGAACTGGACCATATTTAGGAAGGGAACCAGTTCTGCCTCTGTGGAATGTCCTCTCCTTCTGCCCCTTTTCTGTGGAGCAACCATTTAGATTACACTCGGTTTCAAACACACTCACTTTCTTACCCTCAGTCTCGTTCCTTATAAGCCATCATGCCGTCTCTGGCCTAGTTGTCATTGTTTTTGTATGGACTGAAACCATAACTCATGTGATATATTTTTATTTTTTTTCCCCCTCCCCACACCCAGCATCCTGTGCAGTAATGCATGATGGGATGTTTGAGCTTTCATACCGTCTTATCCCAGTAAAGCTTCCAGAAAGGGTTGAGCAGGGCTTTTTTTTTTTTTTTTTCTTTTGTTACTGATGTGAAGATCATGCGATGGCATCATACTGGGGGAAAAAAAAACCAGATCATCCATTGACAAAACAGCAGGAAAAAGAAATGGCTGTTTTGGGGGAGGGGGGTGAGGGAGTCGCGGTTAAGGGTGGGGTGGGCGGAGTCATAGAGGTGGTCGGTTTTTTTTTTTTTTTTTTTTTTTTTGCACTTGGAGGGGTTTTGGCATTCTCTCAGGACGACTCGACCCGAATTAAGCCAATGATTGAATGTGTTTTGACCCGTCATTGGTTACGCTTTCCAATCAGGAGTCGAGCTACAGTGGAAACGTGAGCGCGACGTGAGCAGGGCCGGCTCGGGGGCTACGCTGAACATGGAGGGTTTAGGATGGTGGAGCAGGTTATACAGAGCTGACGTGACTTGAAGATGATGATGCTGTGTTTTGGAATTCGTACTCGTGTTTTTCTTTTCGTTAATCTGGTGCCAAGCCTCTCCCTCCCCCCCCCCCTTATATTTTAAATCAAAAGACACATTTGATTCCTTCTAGCCAACACACAGCTAATTCTCATATCATGAATATCATGACCCTGTTCCCCAGGATCACACTCCAGTAAAAATGTGTGCTAACCCTCTCTCACACACATACGCGCACACACAATATCTTAGTACTTTTAATGCCCTACTTGTTTCATTGCCTCACATTTTGCAATATTTGTGTGTACAACAGTATTTTAATAAAGAATACAAAAAACTTTACAAAGTTCTCCAGTGTATATTTTGTCATGCGATGCTGATAATAGTGGTTTAATAAGTACATTACAAGAGCATGGCATTAACACTACAAAAGTCTACTTTCCACAGTAAATTCTTAAATTTATACTCTGCATGCAAATATACACGACGAGAATAAATGTATTCAGGAGCTTATACACATGGAGTGTAAAAAGCAGTAGTGTTTTTTTATTTTATTTAAAAAATGCAGTGTCTTGAAGTTTGATTTGCAGCTCTGGGGCATTTAAAACCCTGATTTACTTGTTTGATTGAACACTTGTACAAGATGCTGCACATTTCTAAATTACTTCATAAGCATATATGTATACAGTACATACTGTAGATAGTGTACTACTTATTGCAAGGCTAAGGTAAATTAGTGTAAATAAATAAACCTGTTCCAGCATTAGTTTCGGCAACACAGATCTGAGACCGTTGTGATGCTCTACAGTTCAGTATGATGCATCTTCCCTACAGAACCTGTAGTCAGTGCACTTTATAGCAGACAAAGTTTTAGCTGCTCTGTGAATAGAAAACAATGAATCTCTTAGGAACTGACTGCCTTTGAAGGAGTCGTTTATAATTTTCAGAGCCCTCTGCTGCCCGTGACATGAATTTTTCCTCTCGCTTTCTCGTTTCTGTAATCACACTTCCTCGTTTCTTTTTCTAGCCCCTCTTCCTGAAATCAAAGCATTTTCCAGTTTGTACAGTATGCACGTTAGAACAGGATGTGAGGTCAAACTCGTAGAAGCGTTCACTTAAAGCTTGATTATCTGCTGCACTGCCTGTCTGCAGCTGTGTAACATCTGTATTTGGTTACCGGCTGATATGTATAGCTATCAGAATCCCAATAAGTATCAATTGAGAGGCGACAAATTTAGCTCTGTATCTTTTCCTTTAAAAGCTTAAACAGTTCAGTTCCCGTTCGAGTGGAGCTTCGTTCTGGTCTAAAAATGTATATATAAAGTATATGAATATCTTGAGCATTATTCTTCTGTTTCTCTTCTAGGGATTTCTCCACTGTGGGACGAATAAAGGTATATCTTATCTAGTGTTTATCTTTTAATCTCGATCAATATTAAAGCTTTTACTTTAAACCAGCTGATTGTATTTTTTTAGGGAGCCTTTGGTAAAATGTTAGAATGTAAAGAAAAGAAAGAGAGGACTACAACAAATTCCAAAGTAAAATAAATCTGGTTATAAAGCTTGAAATGTTGCATTTTTAAGCAAATGTTTGTATTTTAAAACATTCTCAAACAATGTTAGGAAATCCACTTAATATAATTTTTTTCTTCATTACCAGACTGATTAACCAACCAATGTGATCTATCAAGTACTTTAAATAAAACATTTTAAATAATTGAATTCTGGGACTGTTTTGAGATAAAACTAGCATTAAAACACTCAGATTTAAGTGCAGTTAAGTATTAAAGTTTATAGTTTTCTGTCCAGCATTTCTGAAAACTTCTAATAATTCATATTTATCCATTTAAATAATTATAAATACTAATTAGTAGAGCCGATTTTAAATGCCTGCTTTAATAAAAATTCTAAAACGTATGTTTACCAGTTATATAAAAATATATATAATCACCTCCTTTTAAAATAATAATGAATTCATGATTCATATTTATTCTTAATTAAAGATGGGCCAGTAGTTCAGTGGTTAAGGCATGGGACTACAGGTCGAAAGATCCCAGGTTCAAACCCCATGACCACCAAGTTGCCACTGTTGGGCCCTTGAGCAAGGCCCTTAACCCTCAACTGCTCAGATGTATAATGAGATGATAATGTAAGTCGCTCTGGATAAGAGCATCTGCCAAATGCCAAAATGTAAATTTTAATTGTGGGTTTTGGCAAAATCTAATATTTTGTTTAAAGCTAATGAGGCAGTATTTATTTATTTTTTTTTTATAATTTGTGAGAAATACTATAAAAATTTACAAACTATTATGAACATGTCTATAAGCTCACTAATTGAAGTCATATTTAGAAGTGTGTTAAAGCGAAGAGTAGAGCAGAGCAGTGTTGTAATCAGGAGGAAGAGAATCACAGGGGGCAGCGATGTCGTCGTTCTTCCCCTGGCCACAGGGGGCGCCACTCACACAGGGGAGAGCAGGAGCGGGCGATGTTTTGTCCTGTTGCTGGCTTTTCAAAAAGAACCTACAGCAGGAGTGAAGTCGTTATTACTCGTCTTATTGTGTGATTAGACACTCATCATATGATGGACACGTAAATATCAAAGTGAGCGTGTAAACAAATTCATTGTGCTAAAACTTTGTTTTTGTTTTTTGTTTAAGCTGCCTGACAAGAACATGTGTTTATTCTGTAAAGGTTTACGTTAAGGTTCGCTTTACTACCATTGATTACTGCGTTAGTTAAAACTAATGAATGTAAAAAACTATGTAAAAGTTATGAATGTTTATTTATTGATGTTTGTTTGAATGTTAACTAAGCACATTCATTCATTGTTTAACCCATGACCAAAGGTAGACTTAAGTCTCTCAGTAGTCATAATACAGTGTTGTAGCCACCAGACCATCGCTCTCACCTGCTTATCTTTTTGGTCTTGGACTTGTCAGTAAATTTGAGTTGAATGAACTCTTCAGACGGGAGAACCATCCCACTGTCCGACTGCGAGTCCTGCTAACACGAAGAACACACACTATCAAAATCCTGAATTCAGGAAAAGCCATAAACGAAAGTAAAACTTCAATGAATAAGCGTGCGTAAGTTGAAAAGCGTACTTCTGGGCCTTCTCGGTTCAGGTCCTCTTCAAAAGTAGTGACTGAATCGATTTTGGTATTGATGTAGCTTTAAAAGGCGAGAAGAAGGAGGTTCGTTAGTTTCATTCTTTGTGCGTATAATCACAGTGTGTGTTTTTAATTGCTCTGTTGTTTGCATTTGAGGTGAACTTTGGTTCTTCACAGCTACCATTCTGACATTCTATAATTAAACATAACTATAAATGGGTAAAGGGTATTTAGTAAATAAATCATTATAAGCATTGACAAATTGCTGTGGTGTAAGAGGAATAAAAATACATTTCAGCATTGTACTGAAACTTGTACAATGAAGTAATTTCTAGTCAGTCCTCACTGAATATTCTTTCATAATAACAAAAAGTGTTTTATTCCTTTTATTCCTTTGTTTCACTCCTGGAGATATTTCTAGATGCACTTTAACAGTACAGTACCTCGGGTTTCCTTGGTGTGTGTCTCTGTAGTCCAGATATTCCACACCGCTCTCTCCTGACACAAACATGTTGACTGGGATGTAATCCTTCCCATCCTTAAAAACCAGAAAGTGTTAATTCAATAAAGCATTTCGGTATAATAAGGAGCGTTTAAGTACGAGTTGAGACGGCGTACCTGTTGCACGCGGGCCTGGAGGAGATCTCCTAACATTCCCACCAGCTCAGTGAAGATGGGTCGGTCCGCCGGGTTTTTCTCCCAGCACATCAGCATGGTGCTGTAGCTGCAAAACAGCCTTCGTGTTATCTTTCTAATCACAACCCAAACACAAACATTTGCTCTCGTGCCTTTGTGTTAGGGCTGTGAAGGATATTAATAATGTTATGATTTACAGGAATAGATGTTTTTCACATCAAAAAAGAATGGATCCCTTTTTTCTCCGTTGCAATAAGGTAAGGCTGACAATCTGCACAGTCTATGGCAAATGATGAACAGATATAATATGGCAAAATTTGTTTAACATTTATGTAGCTCTAACAGTGCATTTGTTTTTACCCCACAGGAACATTCTCAAGAAACACAAAATCTAAATCACAAACTAAATTAAAGGTCCCATGTGTTACTATACATTTCGAACATAAATGCACTTTTTAAATGTATGTAAAGTGTCCTAAAAGTATAGCAATCACCATACTGCATGCTTGGTTAATGAATATAGAAGAAAAGAAATAAAAGCCTTTCATGATATTCTGTTATAGGAAAATAATCTATTCTGTGGTTAAAACACTAATCGTGCTTTGTCACACCCAGGTAATGTGTCTCACAACACTCCTAATACACTTTCATCCCTTCGTTAGTGATTTCATTCAGCTACCCATAGAATGTGTTTTCACAGTGTGTTTACTCACATTTCAGGAGTGCTGTATTCTGGAGCGCGCATCCGAGTTCCCTGTTTCAGTCTGTGGCAAAACTCCTCATCAAGGTTCAGTCCTGGATACGGCGACGCCCCTAAACGCCACCAAAACACAATCGCGTAAGAGGAAAAGGAAGATGCGTCCTTGTGTAGACAATGTACTGATAATCTTTGGATTTCTGACACAGATAGTGTGATGTAATGTACTGTACTCGTAGGAAAAAATACTACAATAAATAAGAAGGGCGTTCGAGTCAAACCAGGACTTGTAATGAATGACTGCAGTAATAATAATAATTTTTTTCCCAGTGAGTACGCCTAATGAAAATGTTTTCTGCTGTAATTAAGACTCATTACCAAGTGAGAAGATTTCCCAGAGCAGAACACCGTAAGACCAGACGTCGCTCTGAGTGGTGAAGACCTTGTCGAAGATCGATTCCGGAGACATCCATTTCAGCGGTAAACGAGCCTACAGAGACAGGTACAACACATGATCTTTCTAGTGAACTTTTCTCTAAGTATTAGCCTCATGTATCATTTAATGCACTCACGTCTCCCTTCCGCACGTAATCAGGGTCCTTGTAAAGGTCTCGAGCAAGCCCAAAGTCACAGATTTTCACCACGTTGTTTTCTGACAGGAGGATGTTTCGGGCAGCGAGGTCTCTGTGTATACACTGATGGAAACAGACATACAGGGTAGAGCACACAAGCATACTGCAGACATTTTATTCAGTTTGTCTGGTCAAGTGGGAAAGTACCATAGCCAAGAAGTGCCAAAGAAAATAACAAAGCCGAAAACAAAATAACAAATTCATAAACAAAATTAAAAAACGAAAACAGCATAACAAATCACAATGACAAAACAAAATACCAAATAAGAAAACAATGACAATTCAGTCAAACCGAAAAAGGTAGGTCTAGTTTGCGAATGAAATTCTTATCGCTGATTGGACGAGACTCTGTCGCTCAAGACATATAACAATTACTACAGCCTCACTATATTTTAAATGTCCATGCGGCTGCAGTACTTCCTATATATTTTGAGTGAAAACTGTCTTGTCCAATCAGCGGTAAGAATCAATAAACCGAAAAAGTAGGTGTGGTTTGCGAATGAAATTCTGTCACTCAAAATATACCTGAAGGACATTTAAAATACTGTGAGGCTGCAGTGCTTTTGTGTGCTACATTGCGTTTTCTGATTTATTTTGTTTTTTGAATTTCTTATTTTGTTCTTGGTTTTGTTATTTTGTTTTTCGATTTTGTTTTCTTTTTTGTTATTTTGTTTTGGAATTTATTTTATTTTTGGTTTTGTTCTTGATTTTTTAATTTTGCTTATGAATTTCTTGTTTTATTTTTGTTTTTGTTATTTTGTTTTTGTTATTTTAAGTTTTTATTTTGTTTTTATTATATTGTTTTATAATTTGTTAATTTTTCCAGTTTTGTTATTTTGTTTAAATATTTTGTTACTTAGTTCTTTTTTTTCTTTTTGAGAATTTGTTAATTTGTTTTGTTATTTTTATTTTGTTATTTTTATTTTGTTTTTTAGTTTGTTATTTTGTTTTTGATTTTGTGTTTTTGAATCTGTTATTTTATTTTCGGTTTTGCTCTTCTTGGCCACCGTAGAAAAGCTTAAATGATCTGAGTACCCATTGCTGGTGCTTTTACAAAGTGTGCTTCAAATAAATTCATGTGGAATGACATTGTCAACTAACTCTATCCTGGTTGAGATGGTCACCGTGTATCAGTATACAGTCTACAAGAAAGACATGCATCAAGATGCTTTGGTTTCCTTTGACAACTCCTGGCTTTATGAATATTGGCTTTTAAAACCATGTATAAAGGCCCTACCTCTTTACCAAACACAATCCTCGTACTGTTTCTTTTGTTCTGTAACAGCTTGAGGGTTCTCGTTAACACTGACCTATTCATACTGTCATTAAGATGGAGTCTACAAGTGCTTCTGTAAAACTCTCTCTGCTGTGACGTGCCAAATTCTGTAACTGAAAACTGCAACAGAAATGTCACGTTACTTCGTGTTTCAAGTTCTGTCAATTATGAAAGTGATCTACTGGGCAAAAGGATAGCTACACCTTGTGTATACTGTACATATAGTCTGATCTAACACAATCCTGTACATATTAATGTTAGAAAATGTTTGGGATGTGTGTATTACCTTTCAATAAAACATGGCAAAAGAAATTGCAACCAAGAGTGATGATGATGATGATAATAACAACAATGAAGATGCACCAATATCAATCCATCATGAAAATGCCTTTATAAGTACAAATATTTCATACAGACACAAACATAGACACTCTTGTACCTTGCGTGAAGCGAGGAACTCCATGCCTCTGGCCACTTGGAAGCTGTACGAGATCAGGTCCTCTAGATGTAGAGGAGTGTTCGAGCACAAGACAGGACCTGTGAACACCAAGAAAGTCCAAGTCTGGTTTATCACCACAAGAAGGTTTTTTTAAAATGAATATATATAGTAAGTAAGATCCTCACCATTATCCTCCTCATTTTCCTCTTTTCTCTCACCCTCCAACCCAGCACTGATTTTCTGACCGTTTTGGCTCTTCACACAGCTCTCACACTCATCCTGCTGTTCCTGTTCTCCGTTCACCTGAGATGGACCACAGGATCAGCATTTAAAGAAAAGGAGCATGATACGGTGCACGGATTGGAAGTGTTCATTTTTAAAAACCGTTTCATTCAGAATCTACAGGTTTCAACAAACCACCTCCATGACCAGATCAGAGCATTGTGTCTGTAAATCTTTCCACATGACCTGCATGATAATCTATCAAAGTAGCTGAACTTCGTACCTAACAATAGTAGCATTGTGCATTGTATTTCTTATAATATTTTGTTAAATATTTTATTTAATTAACAGTTTCTGCTCTACTTTTAAAATGACAACCGATATGTTTCTCGTGAATAAGATTGTGATTTCAGTAAAATTAGCAGTAAACCAGTATTTACAGTATTAGTAGACTTAGGGTGACGAGTAGAGAGAGAGAGAGAGGCCACTTTCAGGGGGGCGTTGTGAGGAAAGGAGATAAAACCAGACCAGAAGTGAAAAACTGTCAACCTAGAAACAGTGTTTGTGGTAAACAGAAAGCGAGGCTTTTCAGAAGGAAATGAGAACAGGACGTTAAAACAAACAAAAAAAAAGAAAAACCACTTAAAATATCCTCATACATTGTGGAGCCTTATCAGGCCGTCTGTAAAGACACAACAATGCAGAGAACAGCAATAATACGGCAAATGTGTAACCAAGAACAAAGAGAAACATTTGAATAGGAGACTGATGGTAAAGCCTGGTGTGTGTGTGTGTGTGCGTGCGGGACCAACCCTGTTTAGAGTGAACACGTCCCTCTTGCTCCTTAGGTATGAGGACAAGTTGCCATACTTGCAGTATTCCACTATGACCATAAGAGGACCTGAGAATGAAAAAGTTTCAGGATGATTATTCAACACTAATGGAAACAAAAAAAAATTAACTTTGAACAAGTGTTAAAAGTTTAGCTTTGTCAGTGTTGTGTACATTTACATTATTTATGCATATTTATATAAACTAAATATATACTAAACGTCAGAGCGTAGGATGTGATTAACTTTATTTGTACAAATTCTGCGTGAGAAGAAGCACACACCTCCTGGTCTGGTGCAGGCACCGAGGAGATTGACTACGTTTAGGTGATGTCCGATATGGTTGAGGATTTTCAGCTCAGTCATTAGCGCCTTGTGCTCACTCGGTGTGGCTCCCTCTGTTGGACAGGCGAGGAATCTCATGACTCATGACTCGACAAATCAGCATAAATCAGTATGTTATCATTTCTCTGTGGATACCTTTCAGCATTTTGACAGCCACTGTGGTGCAGCCGGTTGAGTTGCTGATGCCAAAAGCAGACGCCTGCATCACTCTGCCGAACGCCCCTCGTCCCAGTGGCTTTTCTGTTGACGGAGAGATCAACGTCCATCAACTTAACACCATGCAAATCTCATACCTACTACACACACGAATACGTACCCAGCTGAAGGCGCTCCTGCGGGAACTCCCACTTTTCTGCGTCATACTGTAGCCTGTCGCAGTGTTCGTCGAGAGGCCCCTCCCCCTGGTGCAGGATGATTGGCAGGTATTCTGTCTTACTGTTTCTTGAGTTCGGCTGAGACACAATATTTGTAAACAAGTATAAGCATAGATGAAAAGGCGTGTTTGTTTAAACTCATTTTTATATGTAGTAATAAAAGTATTTCAGGATGATAAGTGACATGATAGGCGGCGCGGTGGTGTAGTGGTTAGCACTGTCGCCTTGCACCTCCAGGGTCCGGGTTCGATTCCCCGGCCAGGCTCAATTCCCATCTCTGTGTGCATGGAGTTTGCATGTTCTCCCCGTGCTTGGTGGGTTTCCTCCGGGTACTCCGGTTTCCTCCCACAGTCCAAAGATATGCAAGTTAGGCTAATTGGCGTTCCTAAATTGCCGTAGTGTGTGTGTGTGTGTGCCCTGCGATGGATTGGCACCCTGTCCAGGGTGTACCCCGCCTAGTGCCCGAAGTCTCCTGGGATAGGCTCCAGGTCCCCCACGACCCTGAACACAGGATTAAGCGGTATAGAAAATGAATGAATGAATGAAGTGATATGATTAGTCCATTGTGTGTTTTGAATAAACACTAGCCAGTTAGATTATTATAGTGCCACAGGAATCTCCATATCACTCACTCACTCACTCACTATACTGTTTATCCTGTGCAGGCCGGCGGGACACCTGGAGTCTATCCCAGGGAACTTGGCACATAAGACGGGGTACACCCTGTATGGGGTGCCAATCCATCTGGTCTGTGTGTGGTAGGTTTCCAAAGAACAACTGACATTTCCAAATGCCCCCAGTGTGTGAGTATGTGTGTTTGTGCCCTGTGATGGATTGGCCCCCCTTTCCAGGACACAAACACACATTCATACACTACAGGCAATTTGGTATTGCCAGTTAGCGTACTAGTTGAACTTCTTTAGACTGTAGAAGGAAACCTACCACACACAGACCTGAAGTTGGGATTCGACCATTGACACTGGAGGTGCGAGGCTACAGTGCTGCCTCCTGATAACATTAATTATTACATTTTTTCTCAGCTTTGAATATATTTAAAATACAGTACACAAAATAAAAGTGGCTGAGAAATGCATATTTAGGCAGAAGCCCTTATCCTTAGCGACTTACATTTTATCTCATTATACATCTGAGCAGTCGAGAGTTAAGTAAGTGCCTTGCTCAGGGATCCAACAGGGACAACTTGGTGGTCGTGGGATTTGAACTTCAGGCCTTCCAAACCATAGTCCAGTGCCTTAACCACTGAGCTACCCCTGAACTAATGTATTTTGTTTTTATGATATAAGGGTGTTTTCCATTTAAACAGTGTCTTCTCTTCCCGTGTGCCATTTGTGATGAAACAAAGCCCATATGTTACCTTAAGCTCGGCCAAATACAATTGTGAAAACCACATTAAAATTACGTTTTACGTTTTAACGTGATGCGCGCACAAACAAACAGGCAGACAAAAAATTCCGAAAACTTGATGTGTTACTCATCTTACGTCCCCCCAAATTATTTTTTCACAAATATCTTTAATATACAGGCTTTACAGTTTTGTTAAATGTAAATAAGATAATATTTTTAAAATAAGTTTCATCCTTGTAGATCTATATTCTTAATATCCAATTTTTATTTTATGTTAATCTATTTCCTTAATTTTGTTAGTCTATGTTCTTAATATTATTTTTTATCAAATTTTTATATATTTCTTAATTTTTTTTGTTTTGTGTTTATTTTTATTTGAGATATTTGTGTTGATTTCATATTTTTCTGTGCTTATTGATTTTCTTCTTTCTGTTATATAAAGCACTTTGTTAGAAGTTGTTAATAAGTGCTATATAAATAAATAAATGATTCATTGATTGATTAGTTTTAAGACCTTCCTAGATTCGGATTAGTGGAAATCCCATGCTGGGCCACACCATCATGTGTTTTCCAGGAAGTGCAGTAGATATCCAGCTCTCTGCACTAAAAGAGATCGTCGGATCGGCCCTCACCTGTCTGAGCTTGCGAATGAGAAGCGTTAGGAGCAGCCAGAAGAGAGTGGCCACCACACAGGTGCAGGCTAACAAGGGGATCTCCAGAGAGAACGACTCCGAATCTGCGACACACAAAAGGCACGGAAGGACAATCAATTGACATCTTTTCCATCTTCTTGACTCTGATTCGCTCTACTCCATTCTGTCATTTCTCAGTACTGCCCACAGGGGGCAGTCATATTTCAGAAGTGCTTCCAGTCTACCAGACTCACTGCCGGTCAAACACTGAGCTGCCTCACCCATTCATCATTCCAGAATTGTTTCTTTTTTCTGTTGTTGTTGTTTTTTTTGTTTGTTTGTTTTTCTAGAAGATGTACAAATAGCTAAATAGTTTACGAGTTGTAAACCAGACGCTTTCCTGTCGGAAATCAGAAAAGGAGACAGCTTCCTTCCTGAACTCAGACAGTGTGAGAGAACCAGAGACAGAGCGTGACAGAAGCTAAGTGTAATTAGGACCCCATTTGCCTCAATACATTGGGGCAGGTGAGGAAACAGTCTTACAGTAAACAGAATAGCGTTTGAATAATAAACGGTGTATAATAGCAGTACAGCTTCAGTTCTCTTACTTTCGACCGAAATGTAGGCCGAGCTTTCTACAGATCCTCTCTCGTTGCTGGCCTCACATGTATACATGCCCTCATCCTCAGCAGTGATCCGGTCAATGTGCAGAGTGCCATCTTCTGGCGCCAGCATGATACCTGGAACACAAAACCCAGCCCGCTTCAATCTAATTAAACAAACACCAAAACACCAGTTGTTGATACAGGATACAAGGGAGGAGGAAAGATTTAAGAAGACTCGCTCACACGCCCAACAAAGACGCCATGAACTCAAGAGCTCAAAGAGTCATTGAGAATTTCTTTCTCACCAGACACCTGCTTGAGCTTCCTCCGGTCCTTGTACCATGTGATCAGAGGTCGTGGTACTCCACTGGCAGGGCACTGAAGGGTCACGGAGTTGCTGATGTTCACGCTGCAATCGCTGAGGTTCTGCAGCAGCACTGGAGCCTCCAGGACTAAACATGGATACGAAATGCCAATGTTAAGTTGTGCATATCCAGGAATTTACAGGAATGAAAAGATCACTGATATCTCTAGAGAGGATGCAGTGATGTCATATTTCTGTCACTTGCCGTCTGAGTAGGCCTACTGGACCACATTAACGAAGCATTGAGTGATTTACAGAAAGCGAGCTCTATTTCTTTCATTACAAATTGTCTTCTGGAAAGTTTGACTCTCAGCCAATGGATTTGAGCCATTTGTTGACAACTTTCTGGGTATTTCACCAACATTGCCATTTTGCCCTGACTTGACTAAAATGTGACTTCCCTCACAGCTGGCTGCATGCCTCTTTCAGTCCATCATAATTCTATTATCCATCGTGATGCAATGGACTCCCTGCATCTCAATTCCCACACATCCAGATTAGGTTTCGTTTGTGCACCTATTTGACACTTCCTCGTTATTGCAGGAGTCTCTTTTAAGGAAGTCTTTGTGTTAAACGCTGCCAAATACTACTAGGACGGAGGAATATAGAACAGGTAACCTCATGACGAGCTGATTGTTGTTCTGGATGTTTTCCTCTCTAAGACAATTGATTATTGTCTCTTTCCTTGGTCTCTGACAGTTGCTGATTGGCTGATTGTTCTCGGCCCCCGTGAAGCACTCTGTAGATGAGGCGCTTTGGGAAGTAGCATTGTGTGCTCTTCCTTCTGTCAAGCTTGCATTCCCACGTGAAAGAAGTTCTGCTCCGACGCAGCCTTGGATTGAACGACTGCAGGAAGCTTAAACAACTCGGTTCCCAAGGACCCTCTGTCTTTTTCTTTCTTTCTTCCTGTATTTCCTTTGCTGGTCTCCCCCACACCATACCACCACCAACACACACACACACAAAACACACCCATTTACTCAATCTATAGCTCTTGTGTGTGGATGTCAGTCAACACATCCTTACGTGACTCATATAAGAGTGTTTGCTTGTTTAGAGAACAATTTGAAAGGGTTTTGAAATAGCTGAGTGTTTCCGTGCTTTCTCAGGTTTTTTTTATTTCCAAGGGCATCTGGTGGACAACGTGTACAAAACTACACCTACACACGGCACACAAAGTGACCCGAAGCAGCTAAATCAGGCAGCTTAATTATTTTTAGTTTATGGTTATTCGTTAGTGGAATACGCAGTGATTCTTGAACAGAGAGACACCAAGCCACACACCTGCAACCGTCACAAGTTCCTCTTGATATGAGTGCTGCCCCGTGACCAGGTGTGTGGCAGAGCAGCGGTACCTCCCAGAGTCCTGCGCTGTCAGGTTTGTTAGCGTCAAGCGCAGTGTGAGCGAATATTCTCCCTCCGTCAGCTCTCCACCCAGAGATGGGCTGCCTGTCGAGTTGCCCGTCACTCTGTCCCATGACATGTTGGAATACAGGTGCTTGTTGGCCACGCAGGACAGGTGATAGTCCCTGCCCTCCCTTGGCCCCTCGTCGGAGTCCCCGGAGACGCTGAAGCCTCCCTGGACGTCTATTATTGGTGGGAAGGAAGAGAAGGAGTTTTAGAGTGACGCTTATAAAGACTGCTGTTAACCTTGACAAACAAAGTGAAGAACAACATCATGAAAAGCACTTTGTGACTCTTGATCGAGCTGAATTTTTTTTTGTCTTTCGGAACCTTTGATGACAATGTTGAATAGCCATTGTCGGTAAAAGTGGCGAGAGAGCCGCCCCGCCGCGCAAAGTGCTTTTATTTACTTTAGCTATTTGAAATTTCCTGTGGAAACCGCTCGAGGTTTTCCTGATGGAAGATAATGTTTATCTTTCTCGAACACCACCAGAACTCTCCAAATAAAGCTCGTAAGGCGGTATTGGGGAAGCAGGCTGATAAGGAGCACAGGTTCCTGTTCACCTCCCTAATCACCCTGTAGACATTGCAACAATCCACACGTCCACTATGGTCACCGGGGCCGAATTTAGCCTGATCAAAAATAAATAGAAAAAATAAGGATAGAATATTAGACAGGGAGAGAGATAGAGAGAGCAAGAGAGAGATGGATGGATACAGGAAGATGATCCAACAGCTTCGACTCCCAGTCCTGATCTACAGCATATGACGTCCATGGCAATATTTAAAATAAGTTATCAGGGGTAATATATCCTGCCTGTCATGTAATGACATTTCAGGAGCTCTGTGGTAAAAGTAGCTGCAAGTGTTTTGTTCAATTGTTTAAGGAAACTAAAAATACCTGTGACATAGAAGCGGATGTCCAGTTCATCTGTGCCCACTGAGTTGGAAGCCACACAGCGGTAGATGCCAGATATTAATGCCTTGCCAACTGTTAAAATACCTATAGTCTGAAAGCCAAGACACACACAGCCTGAAGCAGTTGACACAAATTGTAGTTATATATACAGTATAAATCTTTTTTAAAGTTATTCTTTTTTAGAGTTAAAGAATACTTTGCTTTTACAGCTTTATAGCAAACAAAATCTTTCGCATATCCGTTTTACCTTTTGAACTGCATATCGTAGTGTGTATGACTGTGTATGTGACACATAAAATTCATTCATTCATTCATTCATTTTCATTACCGCTTAATCCTGTGTTCAGGGTCGCGGGGGACCTGGAGCCTATCCCAGGAGACTTCGGGCACTAGGCGGGGTACACCCTGGACAGGGTGCCAATCCATTGCAGGGCACACACACATACACACACCCAATCACACACTACGGGCAATTTAACAACGCCAATTAGCCTAACCTGCATATCTTTGGACTGTGGGAGGAAACCGGAGTACCCGGAGGAAACCCACCAAGCACGGGGAGAACATGCAAACTCCATGCACACAGAGACGGGAATCGAGCCTGGCCGGGGAATCGAACCCAGACCCTGGAGGTGCAAGGCGACAGTGCTAACCACTACACCACCGCGCCGCACACATAAAATTTTTATTTTAATTTGAAACAACATTTGCCTTCAGTTAAGAAATGTACCGTGCTATGTGTATATGCCCTCGACGTGAATCTAGTTCTTAAATGGGCTGAAATGTCGAAAAACAAAAGAAGATGGACTGTGTTGTTTGACATCAATATAAAGAGGTGTGATGTGTAGCGATCTTGATTATTTTCCAATAACAGCATGTCCTGAAGTGTTCATAGCTGTTGGTGATTTCATTCTTGACACGTCAGGCTTTTTTGTAATCCATTTATAGTTATATCGAATGATTTATAGAAACAACTGTAAATAGCTCTTCTATTTCAGGGTCGTTCAAGTCATACCAGGACTTGATGAATGAAATTTCTCAAGAAATTAAGTCGTACAACTTCAAGCACTCTGCAGTAATAAGACTCATTCAAATGGTGCAAACTTTTTAAAGAAGGCTGTTTGTCTGTAAATGATGATCTCAGCTGAGGTGGCTCGGAGCCCACTGCAGTCGTTCCAGGGAACATTCAGCATGTGGAATGCCTGATCACGCCATCATTTACCAACATCACTTTACAGTACATTACAGGGACTCGACTGGGAGTTATTGCCGCATCCTGTACAGTCCTGACCTTGCTCCAAGCCATTTCCACATTAAAGGGCCATTAAAGGAGTTCCTGGGAGGCCAGTGTTTCAGATCAAGCCTCTGGTGGCATACTGAGAAAACGTTCTACCTTTATAGTATGCAAGCACTAGTGAAACACTGGGATACGTGTACTAGTGTAGCAGGAGATTATATAAAGAAATAAAAGGGAGTTTTATCTGACCAATTCAAATTTATCTTCCCATCAGACCAATTCGAATCCAGAGTTTAACACTGCGCTGGTTTAAATGTAATAAAACAAAATTACCCAACTTTAAATTCTGACTGTTCAGTATTGCTGTCTATGTTCCAGGGTTTTTACTGCCCCCCCCTGGTGAAATGCCCCTGCAGCTGAGGAAAAGTGACTCATGATGTGATGCACAGAGGTACAGTAGGGTAGTAGATTAAGTGTGACTGTTACCAGTACTGTCTGTACCTTGACCGTGATGTAGTCTCGACCGGTCGAGTGGAACAGTTAATAAACAACGGCCGCCCCGCCTTTTCCCGACTTCACCAGAAACACACACTCCAGTCAGTTTCCTAAACGTCTCCATCATTCTTCTGCCCTAGAAAACGTCCACCCATTACTGGTTCTCACCTTGTTCTTCCCTTGCAACACTTCCTGTGTGTGTCTGACGCTCAGGACGGGATTGTAGGTGGACGTGACTGCCGTCTTCTCTCTCACTGCAGTCCAGGAGGACGAGGAAGCCAGGTCCTCACATCTTAGAGCCAAAGGACAGAAAAGAGACAAGAGGAAGAAAGGGGGAAAGAGAGAGAGAGAGAGAGAGAGAGAGAGACTTAGTTTGGCTGGAGAGTGATGTCACGCCCCACACAGGTGTAAGACACAGCTGCGAGAGGCAGTGGGAAGAGGGAACTCCGGAAATAGCTCATTGTCATGCTGAACATCTGTCCCCTGGGAATTCCAATTCCTCGTTAACAGCATTCGTGGTTTTCAGAGGAATTGTAACTTTTTCTTTCTTTTTTTAAACATATTGCTGTGCAGTTTCTGCATGTCAGGATTGGAGATGGGGGTTGCGATTGTGCTTGTGTGTCATACACTCTGGACACTCTGTTGTTTTTTTGTTTTTGTTTTCCTGAAGTGTCCTTGTTCTGTAATTAGCAGTGTCCAGTGCTGGTACGTGGTGTTTTCTGCTGTCTCCGGTGTGTAAACTTCCTCTAACCTAATCATCCCTCCTGTGCACAGCGTCACATTCTCAAAACTAGGTTCTCATCCAATTGCCGAGTCTATCGGACATGTCTCTGTTGTGTGTTGTAAGGTGCTGCGTGATATGTATGTCGTGTATCGGAGTGTGTAACCGCACCTCCCAGCCGCCTCACCCTGCCTCGTCTGTCCTGTCCTGGCTCACACTCCTCTCTTTCTCTGATTGCTCTTCCTCTTGGCAGAGATAGCGAGTGCCCATCTCCTGTGCTCCCATGTCCCACCCTGATCATGACACCAGCATTCCTCACACATCACACACATATATACACTCACACAGTCCTCTCCCACGCCTCCCAGGAAACAAATTCACTCTAACCATATGGACTAACATGCATTTTTCCTGCATTTAATAATTTGTTTAAAGACTCTTCCATGATTCACACACCCACCCCAGCTAACACACATATCCACACACACACACACACACACACACACACACATCCATTTTCTCCATGTGCCTGAGTACAGTATTAAAAGTATGTTGAATTTAAGTTATGCTACATACTAAACCTCATTAAAAGCTTTAGAATCTGATTATAGAAATTTGTCAATGAAATAGAAATAGAAACATAAATACATTTTAAAAAGCCAGTTTATTTTTTTTAATGAGCATCAGTTTATTTGCAAGAAGGTCAGTAACTGGTTAAACCTTCTATCAGTGAGAATTTGCAAAACTCCACAATTAAAAAAAAAAAAAGACCATATTGTACACATAAATTTGACTTTTAATATAAAACCACATACATTTGATAATAAAACAGAATTTAGACAATACTTGAAATTTTTATGGGTCAACTTACACACGAGGCAATTATTTGCATTTATCATAAGTACGTTAGTGGTATAAAATTATTAAATATTAGGTTTATATATTACTCATAGAAAATCTGTATAAAAAGGATAAATCACACATGGGACAGACCCGTAAAGTGAGAAACCGTAGTCTTGCACCCAAACACACAAACACACTTACACCCACACACACACATGTATATACTGTATATATATATGTATGCACACATACACATACACACTCAAAATTAAAATGTTCTTTCAACACAAATCATGGCCATGTGTAATATTCAGCACCGCCACGATCAGGAAATCTTAGAATTCTAGTGACACGGGTTGATTCAGGATGACAGGAGTCACTGACGCCCGGCCCACAAAGCCCTACACAGCAGGCGCTCTGAGCCAGCGCTAGAGATTGTTCTGGATGGATTTATGAACATTGAGCGCACATTCCCACCTCTCTCTCTCTCTCTCTCTCTGAACGCTCACATTGATGCACTGATCCAGAATCCATGATCTGAACTCACAGCTTTTTTTTTTTTTTTTTTGGTGGATGTTAGAACTACAACAGACAGGCTGGGGCTTGGAAGCAGGCACGGTTCATACATCCATTATAGTACCACTCCAGGACTTGGGGAAAAAAAAGATAATCATAATAAAAAAGCGAAAAGCAGCTCCATTAAGCGTGGGCAGTGTGTGGATGGAATTGCACTTCTTCTGGCTCAAAAATGTCTGAGAGAGATTTAAGACAGAATAAAAAAAAAATAATGATAATAAAAAAAAATCATTTTCACCATATAGAGGTGATGGAATAACTTAGGAACCTCTTCTATGTTCTGTGGTATGCATACAGTATGGAGACCCCTTCCTCCTCGTCCTTAGGGCGTCGCTGTTTCCCAGCATGCACCAGTGCAGCTATGTCTCTGAAGCAGCTGCCGTGGAAACAGACCAGACTCTCACAAGAGGGTGCCATGGGCCTGCAGGGCTGCGGTAGTAGGGTTCAGGGATAGTCTGGCTTGTTGATTGAACGCTTCAGGTGGAGGGAAGAGTTTGGTTGGAGATGCTGGTCGAGTTGGAAAGGGGAGGGGGTGGTGGTGGTGGTGGCTGTGGGATGAAGAGTTCTCAAGAATAGATCAAGCCCTTGAGGAAGCGGACTGTGCCACGTTTGAAGACGCAGGGACAATCACGCTGCTGGGAAGCCGCCTCGCGTCGGGGAGGAAGCCAAACAACGAGAGGAAAAGCGCTCTGATTTTCGCACAGGAAGTCCGTCTGCGCCTCCTGCCCGGCTGAGATAAGAGCGCTGCCGTTCCCATGGCCGAGGCTTGAGCCTGTCCAGCGCTAGGAGGCCGGCCCGGCCCACAGCGCCACTCTCCCTGCGCCTCCTCCGCCTCAGCGTCAGGCCAGCCGCGCTGGGCTGCTACAAAGAATAAGGGCCTCGGTCAGGATCCTGCCAGTGATCAGCTCTCAATAACACTTTCAATAACAGCACTTTAAATCAATGGCATCTTTTTTTTTTTTTTTTGTACAACAAACATTTTCTTATTCAAATAAATTATTACCCCAGTATATAGTATCGAAATACATAACATTTTGACAATTTTGGGAATTCATAAATCTTTGAACTCTGTGGCACCAGTCCAGTCTACAATTCTTTTCTTTTTTTCTAATTTCATTGACATTTTTCTTTTACTCCAGGATGTGGGATACAATATGAAGTAAGACGAAGTACTAGTAGACTCAGTGCTCTACAAATAACGACATTCTGGCATTGGATTGGATAAGCGTGAAAAGTGATGAGTAATTTAAATTTTAATTAATAATAGATAATACAGTAGCTTGACTCCTCGACCTTTGTCTGAGGTGTCGTGTGTACAATATGTACTGTATGCATATGTGTGTGTGTGTATATGTACTGTACGTACATAGAGAAGCCCTAATGGGAGTTTCTTCTCTTGTGAATAGTGCTGGCTTGGCTTTTCTCATGAGAATGCGGAATACTTCGTGTATGACACATTAGGAAAGCCATGACAGGATGCGTCCAACCAATCAGAATAATAAACAGGCTGCATTCTGCAGGGGAAGTTCATTAAATCATGGCGTTTGATTTAGAAACCAGCTAATCGTTATTGTAAGCACGGAACTCGTCTCGTTTGAAGTTTTTTTTTTCTGTGCTTTCAACTCTAGGTTACACTGAGTTCTATGACTGTACCAGGCACACATTCATGGAAATACACATACACACACACATACACACACAATCACTTGTTCACACGAAAATGAATAGACACGCACATGAAAGAGCTCCTTAACCATCTGTTCTAGAGGCTAAAAGGAAACCCTGTCTGAATTCATACTGAAATAGACAAAACATGTCTGCATTCACAAACAAACAGATACATACATAAGACACTTGTCCTACAGGGACAGGCAAAAAATAAACTAACTGTAAACATCATGACCAGATACAGTGTGAAAATTGGCTACGAAAATAGCAATTAAGCAATCTGTTAAAGGATATCTGAGTTTGGTGTTTGGTGAAATAAAATGACTTCACTGATTCGGTGAATGAAGATTTACAATCCATGCTACAAAAATACAACATCTGCAAAATTTACACTGGCTTAATGCGCAAATACGGTGTGTGTGCGGTTATGTGAACGTGCTCAGGATAGTGTAGCACTTACAAGCCTTTAGAAGGGCAGGGATGCCAGAGCCATTGGATTTGAGGAGGTGGGACACCGTGAGCGGTGCAGCGGACGACTTGCCTGCTGGACCGTGGCATGGTCACCGTGTCCCGCCCTGCTACAGCTTTCTCCCCTATCTGAGGCTTAACTGGGAGTATATATATAAAACACAGTACTTCAGTCAATACCCAAGAGAATAACTTCTGGATGCCACAAAGATGCAGCTTGAATGACCTCGAAAAATTCTCCCCACTTGAGACAAGCTCACCTTTGACCATAAGTGAGAGCGTGAGGTTCTTATGAAGACCAAACTGCTGGATTCGTGTGAGGATCGTATAAACCCCTGCATCCTCCTCGGCAACGTCCCGAATCACCAGCGAATAGCCGTCCACATGGTAACGTGAGCACTGTTCAGCCGCTACTCTCCCATCTTTCAGCCTGGACATCGATCAGACAAATACATTATGAACTTTACGTTTGTGTTTTGAAATTGAGTTTGTTGTTTTTGCATTTCCCACGGTCTTACCAGATGACTTCAGGTTCAGGGAAAGCCAGTAATTTGGGGGACAGGCGAAAGGATTTCTGCCCTGCGTACGCATATACAAGTGGACTGCCTTTACGCTTTAACCTGATGAAAGGCTGATCTGAAAAGGAAACAATATACATGCGTATATGAGACACATATATACATAATAACAACTTTTTTCAACTGATTGCAGTTGTAGTGGAAGCTTTAAACATTACCATAGACTATAACGGAGGTGTTGACTTCCCGTCTTGCTGGGCCACTTGTCACATGGCACGTGTAGACTCCTTTATCAGCCTTTTGCAGTTTGGGGACAGTGAGAATGCTGTAGAACACCACGTTGGTCTTGCTCTGTGTTATACGACGAGTGATCGAGACCCTATTATTTGCCTACACACAGAAACAATGCAGAGAAAGAAAAAGTTTAATTTTTAATATATGCAAAAACTGATTTTCAAATGAGAGCAATACGTCATGGCCTGCTATCGTACTAGTACCTTTCCAGGGTAACTCCAGTTGATGTTTACTCTGGAGTTCCACTCAGCAGTAACAGTGCAGTTCAAAGCCAGACGTTCTCCTTGGAGAGCCTGCTCCAGGCCAGTGCTGTTCAGATACACCTTCTGGATCTTGTTCACTAGAAAGAATCAAACAAAAGTGAAAGCTCAGTTCATTCAAAAGATCTAAATTAGTCTATGATTTAGGATATCTGTCAACTGTTATCGTACCTGGTCTGTAAGTCAAGAACTTGTTGTTGTACGTTATCCCTCCGATGGTGGTTTCACAGAAAAAAAGGCCAATGTAGAAGTACGTGGGACTTCGGATGACAAAGCCCTTTCTGTTATTCCAAATGATGTTCCTGTGATCTGTGCCAATTCTTCGGTCAGGAAACTGCAACGATTGGAACATTGAATCATTCAGCTTAACAGGAACCCTTTCGGCTATTGAGGATAAATTAAAAATTAACTACAGATAAACAACCTAACCTTGCAACATCTAGCCAATACATGTATAGCTACTTCTAATATCTTCTGAGCAGAAATAAGAAAGATTTGGTAACAAGGCACTGACTTCCAGATATTCTTGGAGAGCTGTATTATGATTATGATTATGTTTTCTTCTAAATCCAGAGGAGGAAATGTTTACTGGAGAAGCTGTGACAGCTTGGAAATGCCCTGCCCTTTCTCAAGGGATCAGGTGGACACCTCCTTTCCAGTGTGAACTGGTCAACACCGCGAATGTGTTAGCTAAGCCCTTTTCAATGCGTTCCCATACAGCTCTTACATAGCCAGGGTTTCCTGTTTTAAGTTCTTACAATCTACATGTAGTAGTATAAGATGCCCCCCCCTTCACCCCTCTTCCAGAAGTCCTCACACAGAGCCCGAGAGTGTTGAGGATGTGGAAACGTGACTCCGGTCCATCGCCTCACATCCTGTTACTACAGGATATAGACACAGAGGCTGGGGCCCTCGGGTCAATCTCTGCAAGGGCCCCTCTGGCCACTTTCACAGCTTCTGTGAGAGTTTGGCCCCTGGAGTATTCCTCCACATGCGAGAGGTGCGAGATTAAAGATATTGTCCAAAAAATAAATAAAAATGGGAGGAAAAATCCTTTCCGGAAAAAACTACTCTAAGACTGTGTTACAGTCCAAGTTTGAGCGGGAGAACGAGATGGCCTTGTATTTTTAGACTGATTACCTTTGTGACTCTGTGCGTAGGGTCAAGCATTACATAAACACAGCAAGCTGAAATTAAATAGGAAGCTTTTTTCAGGCCAAGGGGAAGAGAGGGATGTCATATCGATGGCAAATCTCAAAACAGCTTCCATCCTGAAAGGGGAGCCAAAGGGAGCGCAAAGGGAACTGGTCTTTTCGCTCCCTTCTGCACTCCGTCCATCCAGAAGTGCTTTTTTCTTTTCTTTTTTTTTTTATACTCAGAGGCAGTGATAGCCATAAATGGTGTGACTAGATTTCTGGTAAGCGAGACACTGCACAACTTGTCCACAGGTCATATTCATTATCCCAATTAATGTCTGATTAGGGGCTGAGTTGAGGCAACCAGCTGGAAAAGACATCAGCGTTTCCCCAGGTACAAGGGCATTAATGTGGAGGCACTTAGACCCCTGCGTCCTGTCTACATCTCCATGGTGCCAGGAATTTGGAGGAAGCCAGCGGCGCCACTCTCTCTGCCTGCTGGCGTAAGACAGGTATCTTTGTCACATGGGGACCAGTGAAGGACTGGTCGTAATACACAAACACACACCCAGTCACACGCATCCTCCCTCACGCAAACTGATTCATGGATCAGGGCCAATGGAAAAAAAAAAAAAGGAGTTGCAGATGACTTGCTGAGTCTCACCAAGATTACATGAGAGTGAACAGAGAACATGGGGTTGGGAAGGAGACTGTTATGTTATGATGAACATGGGTGGAGAGGGTGATGAGATGTGAGGGAAGACAGAGGGAGACAATGGGACCATTAGAAATTGTGATAATGGCAGTGGTTACTGGGTGGAGAGATTAAAGGAAGAAACTATTTTCCCAAACACATGGTTAATACAGTTTGCACAATTTTTGCACAATCACTATCCATTGCGATAAATGAGTATATATCTAACCAGCCCAAATAATGAAATATCAGAGAAACGTTGTGTAATATTGTGGTTTTACGGGCTGTCCGTGGATTTAAATAGACAAATAAAGGAAAAAGGGAAGACACTGGGTGGAGAGCCACGATAAGAACAGGTTCAGAAGATTTTCCTGACCATGATTATGTTGATGATGATGATGACATATGGATGGTGGTTGAGCAAATGTGTCACGTGTACAGTACAAGGATTTATTAGCAACATATAACATGGCCAGAGGTTAATTTGGGAAGGATTTTAGAAGACTGCTTAAATGTACTCACTTTGATTAATGAGACTTTTGTGTCAGGGTTGGTGACCCGGCAGGGGAACACCAAGTCTTGTCCTTCCTTCATGTAGACCACGTCTGGGCTCTCTTTCTGCACCTTTACAAATGGCTGCTGGCTATCTGAAACCCAAACACTGGGGTCAGGAAAAAACATATACTGTACACATTCCTTTGAGCTGTCAAACTTGCTTTGCCAAATACCACACAGACGTGCAATTTGATTGCCGAACAATTTGAAGTCAGCAAGAAATACAGTTCACTAGCTACAGTATCAAAAGCCTTGTGTGTTTGTCGTCTTGGTTGCACTTTCATTTGCAGCTAGAATCATCTTGTGTTATTGAAACAACTTGGGTGTTGCTCGCTCCATTGTTTGTTACTAAAAGGAAAGATTAAAAAAAAAAATCTCTGAACATTTTAACAAAAGTACCCCAAGGACTCCTGGATGCAGGGGTTTCCTTGATGTGCTTTGATTCCATATAAAAGAAGGAGAGGCTTAACAGACATGGACACAAGGGCAATTGATGGCCCTCTGAGGCCTTGTTAGGTGACCGGGGGCTTATTTTACTGACATTTTCGAGGTCTGCGTATCTGGGAACGTTTTTGCGGCTTCCTCGCGGATGATGCTGCCTTGAGGCTAATCTCCATTGCCCCTGGATGCTTCCACAGTTTAGTACCCATATCTTTCACCTTCATTTAGAAACACTCAGTCGCACTCTGCCAAGGGAGACATCCTATTCCCCCATCCCTGTCCCTCGCCAGTCCCCCATGAGCACCACAGGATGCGGACAGAGAGGCTGAGCGAGGGAGATAAGACCTGCTGCCTTGGGAAAGGCTGCCCAGGAGCAGTGCCTTTCGACAGCTGGGGCTATTTATGTCCCTCCCTAAGGTAGCACTTAAATGAAAGTTACAGGCTATATATAGACAAGAAATGGGGAGCCGGTGAGAAACCATGCCAGAACTATTTACTCAGTCGGATGTGCTGTTCTGGAAGAAAATGCTGTTTAGATATTATTGGATTCCTTTTGCATCCTGTTTAGCCTTAACAAAAGTTTCTGGCTAGTACACCAGATCTTAGAGCAGGACATTAGGCCTGTCACTACCCATGGAGGAAAATGGTACATGGAGCTTCTTACCTGTGATGAAGACATAGACAGAGGTGTTTTTGTGATGCTTCTCGGCATAGCGGCAGCGGTAGGAGCCTGTATCCTTGGCTAACATAGGGCTGAGGATAAGGCGGCTACAGTAGTGGTTTGTCCGCCTGCCACAAAGATTATGTTCGACACGAACACTCGGGTGGCTCTTGTTCACACTTGAGGGGAACACCCACTCCAGCTCCCATCGCCCCCTGTAAAATTGGTGATTGATGTATAATATAGCTGATTTTTGGCACAGTCCTGGATGAAGATGGTGCAACTCTTTATCTCATAATCATCTTATTCATCTTGATTTAATCTTGTTTTCTGGAGAGTGTGCACTATGCCATCACTTTTTCCAGCTACTATTTTTTGCGCAAATATGTTAAAATAATTATAGTATATTCCACTATACTTACATGTATATAATAATTAACTAATGATGGGTCAATGAGCTCTTACCAGTCCTAATGGCTGTATAAAGCCTATACACGTCTATAGACCTAACTAGGCAGTGAAATACTCTGGATTTGTCACCTGCAGTTCAGCTGCAGTGTCTGGTTCTTCTCCAGGACGATCTGTCGTTGAGTTACATCCAGCACAGGAGAGTTGAACCTTCCTTTATTATCTGCATCTTTTATACGGAAAAGAAAAACCCACCTTTAAGAGCTGCTAGCATGAAAGACAGTCATAACACCTTGAAACTTATCAGTACAGAAATTATAGATACAGAAATGTATCATTTATACCGATTTATTAACATATAATTATTTGATAGCTAACATAAAGTGAGTGTTATTTGAAGAAAAAAAAGTTTGTGATTATATGCTGAAAATCATACCATCTGAATTACACATGAATTTCACTCTCGTGTTTGTATAATTCACCAACCAACTATTTCGAAGTAAATACCCCCATTGTCTCTAAGTGTGCAGTGATAAACTAGGAAGAGGAAGTGAAATATGTTTTCATAACTCTGGGATATACAGTACATTTGAATAATATCTTACACTTGTATGTAATAACATTTGATTTCACACCAAAGAGATTGAGATATTGTGGTTCAATTCATTTTAATGTAATCTCTAGTCGTTTCTATGCACGTATAATGTGTGTATGTAAAATGTATAGACATCCTTCTGAATTCATACACACACACAAAAAAACTAACGTTTCCTGAACACACAACAAACCCACAAGTCAACATTTTGATAAATGATGATTGTACGTGGTTTCCATGTAGTTAATTCAGTAGCACTATCAATCTGTTTCCTTACTTTAAATGTGGACTGCAGCGACACAATGCATTCTCAAACATCGTCTTAATGCATCCTGGTCTGGAGTTCACTGGTGGCTTTCACCATTGTCTATGCCAAACTCACAGCTTCGTTTCCTTGCCAGCATTCTCACACGGCGCCTATATACTAAGCTGCTGTTTCAATTTAAAAAAGGAAGCTGAGTCAATTAGTTCCACACGACATGAAACCAAGGCAATATAATGGCTGGATGCCCAGGTCTCAATCAGCATATTCTACACACTCCAAAGCAAGCTTTTGTTACTAATTACACTTTAAAGGTCATACCCGTTTTAACGTAACATTTAACATTCGGTTGGGTGTTAAATCAGTATGAGGACCACGGGGTGAAAGGGATGTGAGTATAACCCCGTATCTTCTCTGTCAAGCAGAGACGATTTCCCTGAACCAACACACCTGGGTCAACATAACGTTAATACTGTATAACGAGTTAAAGGTTCCCTTTGAAACAAGAGCCGGTCTATTGTAAGTTGTTGTTGTTTTACGTTATGCATGATACCTGGAAAAAAATGTGTCTACGTGAGGAACTGTGTGTATATTAAATGTGCCTCGCTGTCACTCATTCTGTGTTGTTCCTGTAGTTTAACACAGTACTATTTGTAGCATAAGTCATCTTCCACATGGCATGCGTCTACTGCATGCATGCTCTACATTTTGCAATCAAAACTACAAGCCTGTTTTTCTACTGTACTTATTGTCACTCTGCATGTCTGAATTCCCCTCAGGATCTATCTATCTTGCTATCAAGTTTTTCTGGATGAAGTTTGTCCACAGAACTGGACTAACACGTGATTAACATGAGCAAATAATCTTAAAGACGTCACTTGGTCCGTGTTTCTATATTACGGGGGAAAAAAAAAAAATAAAAAATAAATAAATAAATAATAATAATAATAATATATATATATATATATATATATATATATATATATATATATATATATATATATATATATTACACACATTATACTCATTAATTAAATACAACAAATATAATGTAAAATTTATGACTTTTTGAAAACAGTGTCACTTTACACTTTATACATTCTGTATAACCGAAGTGTGTTGTTACTATTATTTTCTGCAACATAATTAAAGGTGTAAAATTTATTTTTACTTAGCTTAACCCGTATACACCTTCATTCATGCCCTGAAGTTATTTTAACAAATCATCCACATCAGTGCACAATAAACCGCAGCTTGACTTGAAATCGATTTGCCCTAGAGTTTGACTAGAACTGACAGAGGAATCATGTCTGCGAGATGGATTGGTTATTTTCATGCTTTTTCACTTGTGCCTGCATATTTTATTATTGTAGTAAAGAAAACGAAGTGTTTAAAGCTTGCGGGCTGAAAGGCACTTTTAAAAAAACACTGGTGTAAAAAGCAGGGGAGTGATGCAGGGTGTTTGCCCTCCATCCTTCCTTCCCTCGGGGTCTGTTTTAGTCATGAACGCTGATTAGCTGCAGGGCCTGTGCATGCATGCGCACTTCCAAAGTTTCCTTGTGGTGGTCATGACCCCGCAGTCATTTATATTAGAAAGTCATCATGCTCAGGAAATAAACGCCCTCTGTGACTGAACAAGAGCCAAAACAGGAGCACAGAGAGCTTTCCGTTCTGAAATCTTTCACCTTTTTAGATCTTTTACTTTAAAAGTTCTCTAGGTTCACTTTTAGTGCAGTAAGTACAGTAATAATAATAATAATAATAATAATAATAATGGGCATTCAAGTCAAATGGGGACTTTTGATTGTGGAGAATAACAGAACACAGTTATAAAAACTCCCTTTATTTCTCTATATAATCCCCTGCTACAGTAAATGCACTTATCCCAGTGTCGCACTAGTGCTTGGATTCCATCGAGATCGATTTTCTCAGTACGCTGGAGTCATAATCAGACTCAAACACTGGCTTCCCAGAAACTCCTTTAATGACCCAAAGATGTGGAAATGGCTTGGAGTTAGGTCAGTATTGTACTTGGGATGTGGAAATAACTCCCGGCAGAGTTCCTGTAATGTGCAAGTGGTGCGGTAGGAACTATGAGGTTGTGCAAAAACAGAATGCCTTTGGTAATCAAACCAGGCTGTTTTTTTTTTCCATTGATGAAAAGGGCCATTTAAGGAGTTCCTTTAATGTCCTGAGAAAGTTTTTAATGGTAACTTGATGGTATCCGAGCACTAGTGAAACCCTGGGATAAGTGCAATAGTGTAGCAGGGGATTATTTAGAGAAATTAAGGGATTTACGTTTTCATAACTGTGTTCTGTTATTCTGCATAATTAAAAGTCCCGTTTTGACTTGAACACTTGTAATAATACTTTTTCTTAAAACTGTATCGCAGTGCTAGCGGGTATAAAGTATACAGTTACGCTTTAGAAGAGGGGAACAGATTCTTATTGTTTAATATACAAGTACAGTGGGATTATTTAATCATGCGCATGCGTCCATCACAATAATAATTAGTTGTAATGAATATAAGCTATAAAAGTATAAAATTAATTTACCTCTATGTGTATATTGAAATAAATATAGTTGTTGGTTTTAAGCATTGCTTACTCATTAACTAGTGACGTTATAAATGTTTCTCATCATGTATACTGGATGCATTATAATAATTATTATTAATTATAATAATAATGATGGTAATGATGATTATTGATAATAATAATTTCTTGTGAAACACCTACCTTTGGTCAGGACGCGGCTCGTCAGTCCACACAGCATCAATAAAAAAATCTCCAACATCTTCTTAGTGACAAAAGTTCCTGTTCTTATAAATCACTTTAATCTTTTCTCCCCGAGTTCGATTGATTTCTTTGATGTTTAAAGATCAAACGCTGCTCCAGGTAACTCGGTGTCTCGCGCGCTGCTCCGGTAAGCGTCCTTTCTGTCGAAATCACTTCACTGATGAATTCCCCCCACACACACTCACACACACTCTCTCTCTCTGCCTCTCACTCTGTCTCTTGTCCATTGTGGGCAGCGCACCGGGGATTTATTCGTCTCCCGTAGTTTCCGGTTCGCACGCACGCGCCGCTGACACACCCATCAGTGCGCGACGTACTGGTCAGTATCCCGCGCGTTCAGGAGCACGCGCACCCATGCAACAGGTTTACGGCAACTTCTTTCTTTTTTTTTCAGTATTTCTCATTATTTCCTCCTGTAGTTAGTTTATTTATAGCATGAAAAATATTCTGCATTTGATTTGACCCTCTTTTTAATATTTACTGTACTATAATTCCTATTAGTTCTCCAGGGTTTCAAGGATTTTACTTTTCACTGATCACACTTACTCTTACTCTCTCTCTCTCTCTCTCTCACACACACACACACACACACACACAGAAAAGAACCTTAATCCCATTCCACTGACACTAACATGATTCGATACCAGTCCATCACATCCTCACATCACCATACAGTACACACACTCACTCCTTCACACTCTCACTCACTCATCGTCCATACAGCTTTATTGTGTTTTTTATCCTGTATGCAGGCTCGCAGTGGGGCCTGGAGTCTATTCCGGGAGACTCAGGGCACAAGGCGGGGTACACCCTGGATCAGGTGCAAATCCATCGCAGGACACACACACATATGCACACTCACACGCTTTCTTATTCAAACACATTCACACACTATGGGTAATTTAGGAAGTAGCATAACCTGTAAGTGTCTGAACTGTGGGAGGAAACCAGAGTACCCAGGGGAAACCCCGAGCACAGGGAGAACATGCAAACTCCATGCACACAGAATCGAATCAGTGTCTGGGAATCGAACCCTGACACTGGAGGTGCAAGGCGACAGTGCTAGCTACTACACCACTACACTACTGTGCCACCCACTCTCACACGTGTGGTAATTTACCTTAGCCGAACCATCTGGCATGTTTTGGGGTGGAGGAAGGAAACCAGAGATCCCTGAGAAAACCAAAAAAGACTTGAGGAAAATGTATGAAACCCCTAGGATCCTGAAGTGTTCAGAAGGCAATGCAGCACCGTCACTCATCTGCCCTTTAGCTGATTACTCCACATACAGCATCACCAATCCTGAACTGCTGACAAAAGTTCTGTTCTCACTTTTTTTTATTATTTTTTTTTATTTGTGAGAACACCTTGAATGTTGGTAAGACCATTGGTGGCTCAGTGATAGGTTTCTTGCCTGCCATGTAGAAGGCCTGGGTTCGATTTCCACGCAATGCCCAAACCCCAGCCACTGGATGCACTGCCGGGCCAAAGCCTGGATAAAATTGGAGGGTTGCGTCAAGAAGGGCATCCAGTGTAAAACCTGTGTCAAGTTGTTCGGATGTGGCGACCCTTCGACGGAAGCAGCCAAAAGACCAACAACAACAAACTTAATCTTTGATAAAAAGCTCAGAGCAGTGAGATAGCAATGAGGGCTATTACCTATTTCAAGATATATTTAGTTAATAAAAAAATTGTGGTACAGTAAATCAGTAAATTTTTATATAAAATATTATTATATTTTATATAAACAAATGTATATATTTTTACACTCATAATTTGTTATGCTTTAAATAGGGATAATCTACTAAAAGTGAAATGGTCTGGACATTGTTCCTGCATCCATTCAGGCTTAAAAACCCTTTGACAGGAAAACAAAACATTAATTTGTAGTAAAAACTACCTATTAACAGTACTTTTTGTTTCAGAAATGAATGCACTATTGGGATTTGTCTTGTAAACAATTTTCAACCAATATCTTTCTAAAAAGTCTATAAGGAAATGAAACGTATGAATCTAGTGCAAAGGTGTCAAAGTTTATCCAGAAAGGCTGCAGGCTTTCCATTCCAACCAAGTAGATGACACACCTGACAGTCTATTGAAAGCCAAGAACAACTAATTAAACATGTGGAATCAGGTGTGGCTGGTACTTGGTTGGAATGATGACGTTGAACCCACATGGCCCTTTCTGGTTAAGGTGACACGCCTCCTGTGTGTATGAATGATTTAAAGTTTAACTGGACAGCTATAATGAACTCACAAATTTTTAGCAGTGTGTGATGAATACATGAGATTATTGTGGCTTAAAGGACGTGTCCAGGACTTGGCAAATATTCCTGCGCCTCCTTAAAATTATCTCTTGGTAGCCTCGGTGAAAAGGTTTTTTTTTGTTTGTTTGGTGGGGCATCCTGTTCTTGGGAATGTCAGTGTGGTGCACCCTTTTCTCCATTTCTTGTTATACTTTGTACAGACCATGGCACCTTAAAAGCAAGAAAAGCATCATAATCTTTGTTTGGGTTTAATAATTACTTTTAAACAACAGTGAGTTCTGACCAATTAATGTGATCGGATGAGAAGTATTCCATGAGTGCTGATAAAGCATGAGCACTGGGATGTTTAACATCATGTATCACTCCACATCACAGGTGTACACCAGCTTTCCCTTAAAAGCTATTTGGGATTTAACACCAGAAACTAGAAGTTAGCTGATATTCTAAAGCAGAATTAGTAAATCTTAAGTAAAGAAAAGAAAGAAAAGTAAAAGAAAAGTAAATCTTCTAAGTTTCTTAGAACTGTCCACCACCTCCATGTTTTTTTTTCCATTGTCACTTTTGTCTACATAGTACCAGTAGGAATTTTAAACTACTTTCACCTATGTTAAAGTAATTAAACAAATTTTCAGTTCCCAGTTCCATCAGTTGCGGTTAAATAGTTCCACCAGTCACTGAAGGATGAGTGATGGCAGAGCAAAAAAATGGTTAAACAAACAAACAAATCATAATCACCTCAGAGCTGATTACAGCCATGCTGATATTCAGTACAACAGTACAAGCTTAAAATGCGATTGGTTTGTTCTGAGCACGCTCACATAACCCAGTATAGAAGACTGTACACACATGTACAACCAGGTTAATGTTTTTTTTTTTTTTTAAATAGTTTTGTTGAATCTTGTTTGATGCATTTTCACATTAAAGATGGGAAAATATCTGAGATAATATATCCTGGCTGGATCCGGAGATGGTTTAAGCATTTTTACATCACAAAACAATACCTGGGACAAGTGAGCCAGAATCCAAGCCAAGCACGAAGTTAAAGGTGGATCTAATAGTGACCTCCTCATGCCCCCAGCATTAACCTTAAATACGAGCTACAGCCCTGACAGTATCCTAGTAAATATGTATGTTTTCTGCTGTGCTTCATGAATAATAGGGCTACTGTTTGGAATGATTACGGCTGTTATGCTGGGTTTAACAGCCATCTGATTGTAGCGGCTGTTGTTACCATTGTAGTTCATATATATATATATATACACACACACGATATGAACAGTGCAAGGGGGGTTCGGTGCATTGATTGACCAATTCAACAATACACAGTTAAATAATAATAAAGTAAATAAGATGGAATTATTTGCTGGGTTCCACTTGAGCTCAATGTCATACATTTGTATTCAGTTCTCAATGCACATTTAACAATGCACCATTTGGGAATTTCCCCCCTTTTTTCCTTTTCAGAATCGAATGTACACTCAGAATCACATGACAGAAGTCGAACTGGTATAGCACCTCTGTTTATTATGTGTCTAATATTTCAGATGTAACAGAAACAAAGTGTGATCATCTGACATCCAGATAAGGTTGTTCAACATCCAGGAAATAAGGAAGTACAGTAAGGAAATAAGAAAAAAGGACCTGCAAAGGAGTTGTAGTGCTTCCTCTTACCGACAGGGGGCAATGTGGGAACGAGTATCAGCAGTATATGAGACTAAATCAGTTTAATAAACCTGCTCCCTCACTTTTAACAATCTGTACACTCACCCTAATCTGATGAAATTGCTCCTACATTTGAGTTGTAAAACAACTGAATTTAAAAATAACACATGTGTAGGATAAATAATGTTATAGCATTAATGGAGTAGTTAGGTACATGCTACAGAACCTCCCTTATGTCAGGTTCAAGAAATCTCTTTACCCGCATGAGTCAGGGTGATAAATTCAAACCAAATATTGCTCAAAAGCAGTAAATTATTAATATGAAAAGACAATTACTAAAAACAAAAAACATACTGAATCAGTAAATCAGCAGGTTGTGTTTTTTTCCTTCACCGTGACTCCTTGGGCAGCTTGCTCCTTATGATTCATTTACACGCAAACAATTTCACAGTATGTTAATTATATGGCCTTTATAACTCTGAATGGTTTATGAATAAGGGAAGTATATTTATCAGTCTATAAATATCGTTTATGTTGTTGATAAGATTAAATGCATGTTACTAGTGATGCAGCATACGCAGTACTCTTTTCATAACTCGACACTCGTTTTATGACGTCTTTAAATTGAGCATTAATGTACTAAACTAACTGTCCGTCCTTCGATGCTTTGAATGTGCATTATGCATTTAAAAAACGAGCATTGTGTATGACGTGGTGAACGATGAGGCCTGGAGGACTGGACTGAGAGGAGGCCTTGACGGAGTTGGCGGTGTCACTACGCACCATGGCGTCTGGGTTGATGTCCGTGAAGAACGACAGAGTGTGTGCAAATCATGATGAACTCCAAGCTGTTTTTTGTGTGACATGTCACACCTGGCCTTTAGTCTGCTGGTGGATCCAGTCTGTGAACTTGATCACCTGTGTGTAAACCCCGGGCCGGTTTTGCCGTGCGCATCCCTCACCCCAGCTCACGATGCCAGCCAGGAACCACCTCCGACCCCGCTCTAGACACACCAGCGGCCCTCCAGAGTCTCCCTGCATGCAGACACATGGGGACATTAAAGATGGAGCCAATTTACATGCAGACTTTTCACACACCGGAACTCACTTGACAGGCATCGACTCCTCCCTGTATGCTCCCTGCACATATCATTCTGGGAGTCACGGCATCGTCGTACATCTTGTTGCACGTTTTGTGGTTGATGATGCTTACTGTGGCCTCCTGCAGCAGGGTGGCCAGCTCACCTAAAACAAGAAACCATTCCAGGAAGACGGCTTGCACTTACTGACAACTGGCAGAGATGTAAGTGTGCAGTAGTCTGAAACCGACTAGCAGCGAATCCATTAGAGCTTTACCTTCCTCAGTGAGGACTCCCCAGCCAGTGACGAAGCAGTTGGTGCCGGAGGTAAAGGCGTGCGATGGGGCTGGAACGCACACGGGCTGCACCAGATCGTTAAAGAACACAGGGGCGCTGAGTTCCAGGAGGGCAATGTCATAATCGGAGGTGAACTGATCGTATTGGGTGTGCTGGACTATCCTGCGGATCTGGCGTGTAGCTGCAGCGTTACTGACCGAGTTCATGACCCGCATGCCCATGTAGGCTCTCCAGGCACGAGCATCTGAGTACCTGAAGAAAAAACTATTTATACTCATACTGTATGTAAATCAATGAGTGTGTGTGTGTGTGTGTGTGTGCTCTGCGATGGATTGGCACGCTGTCCAGGGTGTACCCTGCCTTGTGCCCAGAGTCTCCTGGGACAGGCTCCAGGTCCCCGCGACCCTAAATACAGGATAAAGCGGTATAGAAGATGAATGAATGAATGTATGTAAATCGTCAGTCCTGACATAAAAGCAACATTTTTAGACATTTTAACTTTAAAGTCGAACTACAGAACATTTTCAACCTCAGAAGAATGATGTAATTAATGACTGAATGATGTATTGACGTAATAAGACATTGTGAACCCAAGCATTTCTTACTTGATGGCGTCCGAGTCTTGAAAGCAGTGAGCGGCGGAGAGGAGCCAGCGGCTGCTCACCAGCGACGCTCCGCATACGTGGCCATAGCGTTCTATCTGCAGGCTCACCTGCCAGGGCCATGAACCCGCCTGGGCATCCGTCCCTCCCACGATCTTCGCCCGTTTCCTCGGTCGAATGCCACAACCTGCTCCAGTGAGAACAGTACACAAGTCGTGGGCTCAGTATAGGTACGGCTCACGTTACTTATCGAGCTATCCACAAAACAAAAGTGGTTTTTAAGGTACTGTATGTTAGGGTAATGTATTAGGGTACAAAAAAAGAAAGAAAGAGTATCATGTAGGCCAGTTAGGTCATCCTGCAGGATCAGACATTTTGCCATTTTAAACCAAATGTAAACCATACCAACAAAACATGAAGAGGCTTTAAGTATCTGCCGTTTCACTTTTTCTTTAAAAGATGATGTCGATTTAAACTAATCTTTAATAGATACGTACACTCTGGGAAAACAATGGGCCAAGGCTCACAGAAAAGTGTTGCAGATCATTCACATTCACACATCTCACACAGCTTGCTGACAGCCTCTCCGCCAGTATCATTAAAACTAAATCTTCACATTTTCCCTAAACACTTTCGTATTTGTAAAAGATAAAGCTATAACATGAACTTATCCAGCATTTTAAACCATTTTGTTTACTGATAATTAAAAAATTGACAGCCAGAACATAAGTAATTAATATGGCAATATAAGCGACAGGAATAGAGATGTGGATCAATTTATTATTTTAGGTTATTAGAAAGGAATTAAAAAGGAAAATTCAAAGAAATTAAAAAGGAATTCAATGACTATTGCAAGAAATCCAAAATCTCACATTGCTGCACAGGATTTGGTGTTATTAAATACTGCTAAAGCATTTCCTCTCTATGCATAATTGAGCAGGTGTTTATGGTTATGCAGACGTCCTAACAGATTTTTGAGCTCTCTGAGTGAACAAAAAGACACTCTGGTATGGGCGAGTCTGGATGTTAGCAGCTGGAGGCTCACCACAGCGTAGCTCGTCAGATCCGTCCTTGCAGTCTTTGATGCCGTCACACTCTGGGTTCACCTTCGAGATACACTTGCCGTTCGCACATTTATAGGACGTCGGCGAGCAACCTTTAACTACACACACACAAAAAAAATAATTACTTACACATAAGAGAGGAATAACATGATGAACAATAAAAATAATAGTACATTATTCTTTATTGAACCTGTTTTGTAAAATTCACTTTGTAGTCAAGTTCAAATCTTGGGGGGGGGGAATAAAAAAAAATTAAAATAAAAAATAAAACATTCCCTGCTTTTCATCCTTTTTTCCATTTTTCTATTGGCCAGGGGTTAAAAAAGCCAGTTCGATCTTCCCCTAATGTGACCTCATATAAGAAGATCCGCCCCTCTGGTTTGCTGTTCAGCTCTGCTGTTCTTAGAAGAAGTGTGGCTCAGCCGTAGCTCATTTACAGAGACACTGAAACAGCACGTTTGCAGAAGGAGTGAAATGGCGGGTGCGGGGGGTGAGATTTGAAAGAATGCTTTATCTGAGTGGAATTTCAGCTGAAGTATTAACAGACACACTTTGGGGAGCTCTGAGACCTTTGTTCGCTGAACAAAAAAAAAGGAACAGTACAATAAGCCAAGTTTAAACCGAAGACTGATTGAAAACACAATTTTCCTCCTGGACCTAATGTTGAAAAATCAACCAATTTACATCAACTGCTTCTTTATAGGATGCTGTCGTAAAAAAAAAACTCTACTGTAAATATCTGATGCAATCTTCATTCAGTTACTCAGGGAGATCACACAGGCATGCTGATGTGGTTTAGAATGAAATTAGTGTTCTTTGAAGTTTAACGGTGATTTATCCATGTCATAGTCCCCAGTGCCAAACGTTTCCTCTAGATGAAAACTGTATATTTCATTGTTCTTTAACTAATTCTTCACAATGATGTGTGATTTAATACTGAGTGGAACTCACATGCTCGTGTACAGTTGAGCTCATCACTGCGGTCTTTGCAGTCTAAGACTCCGTCACACACTGAAGACTTTGGCAGACATATTTTGTTCGAACACATGTGGTAACATTTACCTGCTGAGGAGGGAACAGATCCTGAGCAGACACGTGAATACATGCAGTATAAGATATTATGCAATCATGACTACTTTTAAATAACAAATCAAGCTTGTGTAGTGATAACTTCATGCAGGTTTGAGATTAGGTAAGGCTTAGGAGAGAAGGAACTACATTACCACAGTTAGTTTCCTCACTGCTGTCTCCACAAGCCTGCAGGTTACACTGGCTCCCGTGTGGTCTGCACTGGCCGCTCCCACAGTACACCTCTCCCGGTTTGCACATCGCTGTCGAGAGAGAGACAATCACGTTTCCATATAATCCACTAAATCACTCCATCCATTTTTATAAACACCAGTGATGTTAATTATAGTATTAGATTTTCCACTTTGTTGTTGGCCTGTCAGTGAAAAAGAAATAGACTTTGCTTTTCTAGAATTTAATGGATTAAAAATTTATTAACTGTTAATGTTTGTTTTGCATCAAATTTCTCCATAGCTTATGTTTCAATTAACTTGACACCACAAGAGGGCGCACTTCAAGCAATGGAGAGTATTGAACATTGTAGTTTTAGCAGCATTGTTTTCAAATTAAGATTTTTTAAAATATATATTTATTTATGTTCCATCTATTTTTTATATATTTATTCCTTTGTCAAGGATAAAAAAATTGGTATTGTGTGCTGCTAGACCTGTTTAAATAAAGTTTAAAGCAAGAAAAAAAGTGTCTTGTTGTTAATAATTATTAATGATAAATTGATTATTGATTGTTAACATGCTTAACTATTGTTTAAGAAAAATGTGTAAATACAGTAAATAAATAAAATACTATCCACTTAATAACAGAAACTAAGAGTGTGAAATTGGGGTCCGCAATGTGTCTGTTAATGTTGGAGAGATTAATCACCTAAACTAATCATGAGTAACATGTCTGTTGTCCAATAAATTGTTTTATTGGGGAGAAAAGATCACTTTTTTGGCATATTTTTGAGTAATAAATCCTACAAGCATACGCCAGTGTTATTGCGGACCAGGTATAGTGATAGAATATAATCACTGATAAACATTACTGGGAATATTGTGTAGAGACGATAATATTTCCATATCGCACAAGCCTACTTACAGCACTTGGCCTCGTCCCGACCGTCCGCACAGTCCTTCTCTCCATCACACACTTTCCTCAGAGGAATACAGCGCCCGTCTCCACAGCGGAACTGCCTCGGACACGCTGGAGTGAAACACACATGGTGTAAATACTGACAGTAAATTACATGCTCTGGTAGTTGACTAAAAAGATTGTAACACTACACTTGACCTTTAGTGGCCCAGAAACATTACAAAGCATCCACGCCATGACAAACAACAGGGTTCAAGACGGCCACGGCACAAAGGCACTTCACCGAGCAAGCCACAGCCAAGACGCTTTGCAAAATAAAGCCCAAACATTGTCATACATTCAGCAGACGCTGGGAGAACACAAACGGATAGTGTGCTCACTGCTCTCTGGGGAGAAGGCTCTGTACACCAGGTAAAAGCCCTTGTGAGTCAGAGACTCGTCGGAGTGAAAGTGCAGTAACACAGGGGAAGAGTAGATCCTCTTCCTGCTGCTGTCCCCAATTGGATTACACAGTCTAATCACAGGGAAAAACACACATTCACCAGTATAGTCAATCACATACAAGTGCAAAAACATACTCTGTAAAATACTTTAGGATAACAAAACCTTCTGATTCAGAGGTAGAAAGGTTTTCAGAACTTTCTGAAAGAGCAGACACTCACTTGACACCACCGATTTCCAGCCAGTCTTTCTCGCAGCTGCTCGAGGAAGGTGAGTCCTGAATATCCAGCATCACAATGGTTATGGATAGCAAGTAGCCAGGTAGCGGAGCCTGAAAGAGAAACCACAATCAGCCGCCTTCAAAGGATGCACTCTAGCACAAAAGAAGGAGCATCCCCCCCCCCTGGCTGCGAATACGGTTCACAAGCCATGTGCAGGAACACTGAGAAGCAGAGTCAGGACATGGGAACCATCGCTGGCCTCAACTCACCCTGATCTTCCAGTTACAGTCCACGTTTGGAGGGTAGTAGGCAGGATAGTAAGGGGATACCACGGTGCCATTCCAAGCTGACAGAAAGCCTCCGCATTCTGGCGATGAAGAACAACAGGAGAGATTTATTGCAAGAATTTAGGTGTTAATTATAGTTCAAAATGGCCCACAAGGTAAACACACACCGGCTTTTGGTATGGCCTGGAAATAAGCCTTGAAGATGGCGCCATGTCTCTGACGACTAAACGAAAAAGTGACAAGCATGACATTTCCAGATGATGTCAGCTTCATCACCGGGGACGACCCAGTCACAGGCAATCCACACCACCTACCATCAAAAACATGCTTTCATGCATAACTAGTGCATGGAATATACATTTAACATGAGAGCACAAATTTGATGTGATTCTCAATGACAAAGAAAACACATGCACGCTCACCTGGCAATGATTTTGTTCTGAAGAGGGAGCAGGAAATCATATGCGGAGAGTTTGTTGGCTGAACAGCTACCAGGTGTCGCCCCCTGCAGGGTGACTACGTCTAACCGTACTACATGACCAGATGGAACTCTAAGCCTCCACTGGTAATACGGTTTCTTTGGGCTCACCAAACTCAGTGTTCGGTTGTTCCCATATTTGGCGTAAAGATCGAAAGACATCGCTGTGGACCAAACAAGTAGTAAGTTAACAAAAAAAAAAAAAAAAGAAAAAGAAAAAAATGTGAGATGATCTGTTCATACTGTATTACCCTGAAGACCAAGCTGCCACTTGCCGCTCTGCAAATTGTTGGGATTCTTGATTTTATCCGCCATGTCATCATCATCGTCCTCGCCATCCTCACTGTCTAAATTCACACCTGCAGGAAGAGATGTACATTATCATGCATTTGTTTCATACTTAACATGAATACACAAGATAGGATTTAGCTCCAAGCAGTTCAAAGTGTTCACCCAGGAGCCGTAGTGTGTCTTCATCCTTGGCCAGGTAATACTGCTCCTCCAGTCTGCTGTGAAGAACCTTGTTGGTGCCGGGAAGATGCCGCTGCAACCAGGCCGGTTTAGATCTTTGCAGTTGCTCAGCAATGGCCACTGATGGAGCAGAGAACTTACTCCAGAAGAAAACGTTCAGCCCGTTCACTCCTTCACTGTCAGAATGGAGGAACAACATTCATACATTTATATATTTTAACCATGTATTATAACGGCGTTTATACTGTCTGGCCAAAAAAGCCACCATTTGAATTTAAATTATAAATCATTTAAAGGCTTTTATTGAATAATTACTACAGTTATTGTTGTTGGTCTTTCGGCTGCTCCCGACAAGGGGTCGCCACAGCGGAATATCCAGTCCGCACTACAACTTGGCACAGTTTTTACGCCGGATGCCCTTCATGACGCAACACTCCCATTTTATCCGGGCTTGGGACCGGCACTGTATCCAGTGGCTGGGGTTTGGGCACTGGCTGGAATCGAACCCGGGCCGTCCGCATGGCAGGCGAAACACCTACCACTGAGCCACCAGTGCCCAATTACTACAGTTATTAATATATTAAAAACAACCTTGTTTCAAAAGGGTCAAACTATTGTCCTGAATCATTCCAATTAACTGTAATTTCATTAAGAACTGTCCAACACATTATCAAAACCTGTGAGGATGGTCCTGAACTCCTGAACTCAAATTGTGAAAGAAAGAGCATTTCCGCACCCCCCCACCCCCCCACACACACAGTGTGATGAGAACTCACAGGACCGGGACTAAATAGCTATGCGTCCATAAGAAAACCACTTGTTAGTGAGACTTATCAAAATAAACTTCAGTCTTCCAGGGAGCATAAAGATTGGATTTTGGAGCAATGGAAAAAAGTCACATGGTCTAATGAATCTAGATTGAGCCGATACCAGAGTGATGGGCGTGTCAGGGTAAGAAGTGAAGCACATAAAGCGATGCACCCATCATGCACAGTGTCCACTGTACAAGCCTCTGGAGACAGGGTTATGATCTGGGGTTGCTTCAGTGGCTCAGGTTTAGACTCAGCAATGTTATGTGGCAACAAAATGAAGTCAGCTGACGACCTGAATGTACTGAATCAATGGAGTTTTCCTTCTCTGATTGAACGGCGATATTCCAGAACTCAAATTGTGAAAGAGTGGTTATAGAAGCTAAAAGTGAATTAAAAATGTCTGACACTAATATTTTTGGCTTTGCAACACCCCTTTGAGCATTTTTATATATAATCGTGTCAGAAATAACGTATACAAGTCTGATATACAAAACTATCCCTTTCATCTTCTAACACTAAACTAGTCTTGGATCAGCTACAACCGGAGTAAGGAAAAAAAAAGTTCTTACCTAAAGGCGACAATCCCTGAGCGGCGGTAGTATGGCCTCCAGGGTGATGACTTGTACAACTCTGAGAACTAAAGGACCGCAACAAAGAATCATTCATCTCTTAAACACCATCCGTGTACTACAAAGAAATAATGAACTAACCTGCATAAACAACAGCCCCGCATTTGACGTTTGCAAAATAGTGTAATGAGTCCCCCGTCCACCCTTTCGCATCATCTAAATTCTGTACGGCGTCACCCTGACTTCAGAGCTACTGAAAAAGTGACATCACTGGACGAGGTGTGACATCAGTAGCCCCGGGAAAGACATGCAGTCTTGGCACAAAAGGCTCCGTTCTTGTGCGATTGGCTTTGAGCAACAAGAGCTGTGGGCAACAAGAGTGCCATTGTCCGGAGCTCAATGTCATTCTGAAGTGCAGGGTGGCGGGGGCGGGCAGTGGGTTCAGGCTACCTTTAATAAGCACAGGCACACTCTCGCACAACTTACCACACCTGCCCATTCACTCATATTAAACAGGATTACAGGTTTTACATGAGGCGTGATTCAGGCCAGTGGAGACATGATGGAACACTCAGCGTTCTTCTTTCAGTGCATATCTGTATTTTAACCTCAACTCTTACTTTGCTGTCTCACTCTCCTCTCTCTGCTTTGTTGTGCATTTAATCCCTCTCTCTACTTTTCCTCTCCTCTCGGCCTGCGTCCCTCTCAGTGCGCAGACACAGAGCATCTGATTGTGCGAGGAAGTGCAGAGACAATGTTTTTATTGAGGGCCTGCTCTTCTTCTCACTCGGCTTTGCCTGGGTCCTGCGGCTCTCACAAACGCCATTCTTGTCCTCAGCCCTGAAAAGCCTGCGGCCCTCTGGGACACGCTCTCACCATGCTGCCTCGCACCAGGACAGGATCCGGTTACAGCCGGCTTTACATTTAAGAGGGCCACGGAGTAGCCGAAAGCTCGGCGGGCCCCCGCTCACAGCCTGCTTTACATCTAAAAAGGGCCACAGTGAAGAGGGCAGCACACCACAAGAGGCGCAGCTCTAGCCGACTTCATGTTTGAAACTGCCAAGTCCATGGATCAGCACAGAGTGCTCTCTGGAGGTTCGCTGCATTCCAAAGAGACCATGTCGAGTCCCATGGAGCAGCTGTTATATACAGCAAGTGTGTGTGTGTGTGTGTGTGTGTGTGTGTGTGTGTATACAGTACTTACATAATGGCTGAGGGCCTGAGACTGGAGGTGGAACTGTGTAGAGGAAGGATCGGCCAGCTCCGGGGAGAAGCTGAGGTTGGAAAACTCCACGCTTCCTCCCAGGAAGAACACTGTGGAAGACGGAGACGCTGTAGAGACAGGACATGCTATGTTAGAGCCGGTCATGTGAAACAGACGCGGCGCACTGATACTATGAGTGGCTGTTTTATCAAGCTGCATAAACACGTATCGATATACAGGAGGTTTGTCTGAGACACACGAGTTATATGAGGAATGCTGTCGTTTTAAAGCATGGAGGACAATACAGGATCACAATCCCTGCATTCCACAAACACACAACTTACACACAAAGAAATGGATAGTCAGTGCAACAGCAGTGGACAGAGGGATGAGGGGGGCGGCACCCAGCGCCCACTTTCGCCATGCCCTGAAGTTGGCTCTCCTGTCCCCCGGCCGCTTGATGTCTGACCCAGCCTGAGCCTCGCTCTTAGAACCGCTCAGAGTTTGGAATGGCTCCTTAACTTTAACGTCCTAAAAAAAAAAAGTATCATAACACTGTTAAAACTATTCTGTTACATAGAAGCAAAAGGCCAAACGCAATGTAATGGCATTCCACACAGTCCAACAGTCAGTCATTTTGTTTTGTAGAGGTTTGCAGAAACTTGCTTTTTTTTAAGGACAAAAAACACACACGCAGAAAGCCGTTCTCCTCAGGTTTTCCTTCAGCCATGTCCTCAAAACACAAGCCAAGCCTAAAGGCACCTGAAGTGGAAAAGGCAGAGCTTTCTGAATCGCCAGACGAACAGAGACGCCTGCTTGTCCTAATTGCTTGAATGTTGGTGTCCCACATCATTTGTTTCTTTATGTTCTTTTCTTTTGCACAACCTTTCTAGCTTGTCCTCTGATTGAACAGATTATTAACAGCTGCCTTAATGTCATGAGAACTGAATATTCCAAAAGCGAGAGACATTTAATGCAGAGATAAAAACGTCAGCGTTTTTTAATAATTTAAATATTTAGTAATTGTTTGCGCTCAAGATATTTAACACATGGCAGAGAATCTAGAACACACACACACACACACACACAACACATGCACAAGAACAGTGACTATCAACCTATCTTTTAAAAATTCTGACTGTAATAATTAAAAGCCTAATAATATATATATATAAAAAATAAATTCTGTAGGAAATAAAAAAAATTCAGTTTCATCCAGCTGGACTTAGTTCTGTACTTTTGCTATTATGTTAATCAAATAATTACTAATTAATTCAATCCCTCAGTGCGTGTATGAGGGTGTAAGGACAGGTTTTTATATCAAACCATATATTCCCATAAGGGTAAGAATATCTGACAGTTTTGACCTTGGGAGACATTTGCCTCGTGCTCACAATTAAAAATAAATAAATAAATAAATTGAGGCTGCTTTGAAGATGGTTAATGACTTTAATTAGCTGTAGTATGTCCTTATACTGTAAGTCTAGTAAGACAATGTGTATGTAGGTAAGAGAGAAAGAGAGCAGGAGAGAGAGAGATAACCAGGTGAGGTCTCCCTGTGGAGTTGTGCGGAGAGTAACTCTAAGGGTCTGCTTTCCCACGGCCCGTCTCAGGAAGGTCACGTCTCCATCATCTGACATTCAGGACATCTTTCACAACTGGACTCTGACACCTAACGAGGAAGCTGCAGTCTTTTGTGTTGAGGCTTAAATTCAGCAAATAAATAAATAAAATCCCTCATCATCAGCAACAACACTAAACAGAAATACCATGACTGTCTATAACCTCATTCTCAACCTGGAAAATTATGTGAAAATAAGTTTATTTAAAAGAAAAAAGAAAAACCATCTTAGCTTTATTGGTAATATTATATATATATTAAAAATAAGTGTGGTGTCTTGACTTTAGGAATGCACACCGCTGTTTTCTCTCTCTCTCTCTCTCTCTCTCTCTCACACACACACACACACATAGCTCTGAGCGCAGGATCTTTCCTACCTGTCCAGGTGAGTCTGCGGTTCCACAGAGTCCTAAACCGGATACGCTGTAAACATCGCAGCTTCTGTTTTTAGGGAAAGTCCTCATTCCTGGTCCCGTGTGGCTCCCGGTCGCAGTGGACACAGCGCGACGCCGGAGGAATGAACCTGCGCGGGGAAAAAACCCGGAGCGATGCCTCGCTGTCGGTGCGCGAGGAAACCCGAGCTGAGCGGGTGCAGCGCTGCGCGCGCTCAATGCCCAAGCCCGCCCGTGCACAGGTGCTGCACGGCTCCCATGATGCAACGCGGCACAAAGGGACCACTATGAACTGGTGGCACATGCACAGGTACGGTGCGCAAAATCAAGAGCGTGCAGAGGCGGGAAATTAATCAGCGGCAATATCCGTGAAATGTCACCATCAGCGCAGGACAGTTCTGACACACACCTTTATGCTTTTTTTTTTTCATTTATTATATCATAAAAATATATATCATTTAGTGGTTAGCCAACATGTTTCATGTTTTTTTTTGTCTTGCTGAAATTCTGATTTTACCAAAAGGTGTTAATTAATTTTCTGTCAATGTAGTTACAGCTCAAAGGTTTTATTTCTCTGAGCTCATTAGAACAAATTATCAGTTTTATAATAACAGCTCATAGTGAACACTCCATATTTCTTCCCACCACGTGGTACAGTAGGTGGTGGTAGCCTTGCACCTCCAAGGTCCCCCTCGTGTCTGTGTGCATGGAGTTTGCATGTACTCCGCATACTCCAGTATTCTCCCACAGTCCAAAGCAGGCACGTGCAGATTTTCCTCCAGGATGCCTCAAGTGCCCTTTTTTGTTTTTTGTTGTTGTTGTTGTTTTTTATGTGTATGTGCGTATGGAACCCTTGTCTTTGCCCCTCAACAATAAAATGTAACTATTAATCTCAATTTTGCTAAATAAAAGGATCTGGCTTGCATGAGTCACATGACTGCCATTAACCAATGCTCGCCCTTGAGGGCAGAACGCGCTCGTTACGAGCCGGATACGAGCTCGCAAAGTGGACGCGCATTTTCTGCAGGCTGGGTGGTGCGGAGCTGGAGGAGTTGTTGTTAGTCTTTCGGAGCTGGAGGAGAAGCAGGCAAATTAATTGGAAGGTGCAGACTGCAACAAAACAGTAAATAGGGTGAACAGCGCACAATATAGTCTATAACAACAAATTAATTAAAATAAATGAGCGTGCGGTTTGTGCAACAGCGAGACAAACATTACCTGTCCTTTTATGAACTGCACGAGTAGTGGTGGTCATTAACTGCTAGCTACAGTAACTGGGTAAGGGGACAAGGGGGTCTGTAGCTCTGTGTCCACCACAAAACATGTTTAGGGAACATGTTTTGTTTTAAAGTAAGTTACCGGACTTTTCCCTTCTTTTCTAGAGGGCTTTTATTTCACTAAAAACGATCTAATATGGATATCCACATAATTATGGATTATTATATTTACAATATAAAAAAAACCCACAAGAAAATATATTAAGTAACAGATGATATTAGGTTTGAGCACCCGCCCCTTTAAACGTCTCTGCACGGCCCTGGTCCAAAGACATGCAGATTAGGCTAATTGGTGATGGATTGGCCCCCAGTGTGTACCACACCTTGTCCCAAAGTTTCCTGGGATAGGCTCCAGACTTCATGTGACCCGGTATAGGATAAGCAGTATAGAAGATGAATAAATGATTTTATAGAAGAAGTCTCCAGTATTAGGTGGTACCCTAGTGGGCACAGATAGTACTACAGCCTGGCTTTAGGACAATTTAAACTACACATCTATTGGGGACATCTTCAGGCATAGGCATAATTTAGGAGGGAAATAATCATAGTGTAATAATTAATTAAAATTACTAACTGGTATAAAGCATGATATACTAGTAACTGTGATAAAACATGATAAAGTGGCCAATTACATTGACTTGAGAAATCCAAAGAGTGAACACCCTGTGTGTTGCATCCAATAAATCCTTTCCACGCAGCAGTAACTGCAGTAACCTCTGGAATACACCCAGTGGAGATCTTAACCCCAACACTAAACCTACAGTAAAGTCGCCCTGAAGAACTCCTTTATCTGTAGAACCTATTAAAAATAAATAAATTAATTAAATACCACCAAGTTGCCACTGTTGGGCCCTTGAACAAGGCCCTTAACCCTCAACTACTCAGATGTATAATGAGATAAAAATGTAAGTCGCTCTCGATAAGAGCGTCTGCCAAATGCCTAAATGTAAATTAGCAGTATCTTCGTTTTTTCTTTTTTTTTTTTAAATGAAACACATCTTTTGTCTTTGGTTTTAAAGACCCACTGGGAAATCTCAGGACAGAGAAGTTTGTAGGGTTTTGGTTTCTTGCTAACACAAGCTGCATTTTTAGTCTTATTAATCTAAAGGTAAAGAGATGCTTGTGAGGAAACATGAGGAAACGACTCATTATAACAGCTATAACATAGAGAGAACTTACTATGATATTTTCTATGAAACCTTTTATATTTTTCATTAACAGAATGCCTCTGTCAGGTTTCAGGTGCAAGGCGACAGTGCCACCATCAATTTTCATGCTACACACTTACTATTTACACTACCTACACCACCTACCTGTGTTTCAAATATAAAATATTTTTTTGATGAACAAACAAGCCCATGGCAGGCTACAAAAGCAGGACCTCCTGAACCTCCATTAAAAGACATCATCTCAAATAGTATATATAGGCTATATATATTTTTTATTTTATTTTACTTATTTATATTTATTTTTTTGGAAATCACACTAGACACTCACACATCTGCACACAATCTGCTCTAATGATCTACTGATGGCTGTGATGATGCTGAGGTCTGTTCATATGTCCTGAGGTCTAGACGTTACTGTCCATTGTATACAGCTTCTTATGTTTGGCTCTGAGTTTTGTAGTTTAATCATGAGTTGTAAATGTGGCTGTTGATCCAGTAGATGAACTTAGACACCCTGGTGTACACGCCAGGAAAGTTAGGTCTGCCGCAGCCCGACCCCCAGCTTACAATTCCCATCAGGAACCAGCGTCCACCTTCCGATGCCTGGCAGGACAGAGGGCCACCAGAGTCCCCCTGCATTCAAAGGAGATTGAATAAGACTTTAAGAGACAGTCCAGGACATCTTTGAATATTCTTACACATATTTTCACATGTGGCTCACATGTTGAAGAAATCTGAGACAAACTTGCACGCACCCGGCAGGCGTCTCGCTCTCCAGTGGCCACTCCTGCACACAGCATGCGGGGAGAAACAGGACCGTACGCCCTCTTACACTCACTCTGACTCAGGACATTCACCTCAGCCTTCTGCAGCACCGTGGGTAGGACTTTATCTGAGGAAAAAGAGGATACGTTGACTTTTTAATTGAAAGACGACATTACAAATGGATTAAAGGTACACTAAATTAAATCACTTCAGGATAAATTGTTTAACTGAAATAATTGTGCAATCCCAACCACAGATAGTATAAAAAAGAACTGGACAAACACTCTGTGACATCACCCATAGCTTTTCTCAAGAGCAGTTGTGAAGTTCTGGTTGTCTCCATCTTGCCAGGAGCTGCCTCCGCTTAAACACTGGTTAATCCATAAATGGGGGGAGAAGTGGAGGCTGGCTGATGGTTAGAACACCCCTACTGTACTTACCTCAGCTAACACAAGCTACTGTAGCTAGCTTTAGCTTAGCTGAAGTGCTACGGTGGCTAATGTTAATTTATATTCTAATGTTACTTTGCATTTGACTGAACTCCATTATCAATGATTCCAGTTAGCTAGTTGGCTAAAGTGATGCATAGCAGATGCTAGCAGTTTCTAATCTGCAATGTAGCTGTCACACTCCTAATTATGGATCAATTTATTACTCAGTGTTTAAGTTGAACTGATGACTTAAATATAATTTACCCCCATATAATTGTCATGGGAAATCTAGCAATGGAGACTGTTTTTTTTTTTTTTTAACAGGTTAGAAAGGCTCCCCGTGCTTGGTGGGTTTCCTCCGGGTACTCCGGTTTCCTCCCACAGTCCAAAGACATGCAGATTAGGCTAATTGGCGTTCCCAAATTGACCATAGTGTGTGAATGAGTGTGTGTGTGTGTGTGTGCTCTGCGATGGATTGGCACACTGTCCAGGGTGTACCCCGCCTAGTGCCCTGAGTCTCCTGGGATAGGCTCCAGGTCCCCGCGACCCTAAATACAGGATAAAGCAGTACAGAAGATGAATGAAGGTTAGAAAGGTTTATTTCTGTTGTAAAATTGGACATTTTAACATGAGGGTCTATAGGGACACTTTTGGAGCCAGCTAGTGGTCATTTGAGGTTTTGGCAGGTTTTGGCTCCTTGATCACAACCATGTGTATTGTAGTGAAACATCAAAAATGTTTAGAGATGGGCTTAAAGTGTTGGATTTTGTGTTGTAATAAATGTTATCATTTATGCAGAGATCTGTGTGCTGAATCTTTTATTTTATTTTTGCTGTGAACATGTGAAAATAAAATCTGCTTTTGTATGTTTCTCAATGGACTTTATCAATCAATCACAAGTCATTTTTATTTATTTTTATTCATTTTAAGAATATTTTTGTATTTCTGGTGAGTTACAAAAAGTTCAGAAAAAGAAAACAGCTGCAGTTAGAATTTCTAGTGTAAGTAGTTATGAAGCTGTTTTGAGATGTGTCTTATTCTCAAAAGTGTTATTCAGTAATACATATGGGCGAAGTGTTCATCTTCCATATATATTTCATATTTCATCTTCATATTCCAGGTCTCACCCTGTTCAGAGCGGTAGCCCCAGCCGGTCACCCAGCAGCGGTGTCTCTCAGTGAGGGTCTGTGAAGGGGCAGGTAGGCACACCGGCTGGATAAAGGCTGCCAGGCTGCTGGGCCACGGCTTTCTGAGCTGCAGCAGGGCGATGTCGTAGTCAAAGTTGCGAGCATTGTAGTACTCGTGCACAACAATACGCCGGATCTCCGCCACGTACTTAGCGTTGCCCTGGCTCAACATGCCCAGGTGAGCTGCCCATTGCCGAGGGTCTGAGAGTCTGTGACACGATCGGGTACAGGTTGGTGAGGTTTGGATAGAGTGATGGCTCTTTTTCTTATATGTAGCTATTAAACTATTAAAAGTCTATTGTTCATCAAATACATTTTAGCATAATCATTACTTAATAAATTCATTAATATACACATTTGTTAGATATTAGACCAAAGCATATTGTATTGTGAATGTGTGTACCTAATCTTACCTCTCTTTGCTGAAGCAGTGTGCAGCAGAGACGAGCCACTCGCTGGTGATTACGGAGGCGCCGCAGTACAGATAGCCAGAGAAATGCAAACTGACCTGCCACGGCCACTCCCCCTCTACAGCATTGACTCCACCCACCACGCGCTCCTGAGGAGCTGCGCTGTCTATCACACGTTTCACTGGCATGGACTGACCACAGGCTACGACACAGGACACACAGTTTACATTAAGGCATTATCCAGAGCGGCTTACATTTTTATCTCATTACACATCTGAGCCTTGCTCAAGGGCCCAACAGTGGCAACTTGGTGGTTGATTATCATTATAAGTAGTAGTAGTAGTATTAAATAAAGTCTATGTCCGGGTATTCGCTGCAATATTGTGTTTGGTTTTATTCATTTTTTTATTTTATCATTGATCATTTAACTGCTCTTCTCTTGCGCTTCTGCCGAAACCTCTAACACGCATGCGCATTCTAAATTGGCGCCTAAATCTAATTTCTTCGGCTATTTGAAGATGTGTGGCAAGCACTCGCCATTTTAAAAAAATGTCCAAAAAAAGAAAAATTGATCTGGAAGGGCGGATGTTTCAAGAGAAATGGAAAGAGAAGTATTTCTTCTGTGAGGTCAACGGCAAGCCGGTAAGTTTAATCCGCTCACAAGCCGTGGCTGTGCAAAAAGAATACAACATTAAACGGCACTATGACATACACGCAGAGAAATATGATAAATACACTGGACAGCTCCAAATGGAAAAAGTTAATGCTTTAATCCGCTTTAAAAAATTTATTTTTATTTGTTAAAGGAAAGTTCTCATTTGTAGTGTAGAGTTAATGTTCATATCCAAAGTGAATGATATATTTTTTTCATTTGCATTAACCATAAAGAATTTATTTTTGTATATGATTCTTTCTAAGCTATTGAGTTGTTAAAGGCAGCTTTTTTAAATTGTGAAGTGTTTTTCTAGTTTGTAAATTATATTGTAGACTATAGCTTCATATTTAATGTAACTGTCTGTACACAGAGTCTGCAGCATTTTTTATTTCTTATCTGACAAGTAATATTCATGTTCAAAGGAAAGGATTTTGCTTGCCATTACTTGGCATTGTTTCCCCCCCAAAAAGGAATAAGAATGTTAATGAACAGTTTCTGAGGACTTGTTACATGCAGTTTTACAGAATATAGTGTATTTGTTGTAATTTGATGGACTATGATTAAAAAAACAAATTCGGCCCGCACATGGTCACATTTCTTCTCATCCGGCCCTCACCCTAAAATGAGTTTGACACCCCTGCTCTAGAATATACAGTAGGTTTGGGAATATGTTTATAGTATATGCAAAAGATCAACTTTTATCATAGAAGTAATACCATTTTGACCTGGTATGTGACACAATCTTAATATTTATTAACTAGGTACTACCTGAATCATTCACCCAAGCTGAATATGCATCTCACGTACCAAAGGCAACACTGAAATTTGAACGAAAGCGGAAAGATTTATGGGATATATAAGTTACAATCGGAAACTTTAATCATTTGTCATGTTGTAACGACAAGTTTTAGGTTATAACCCTGAAAACAACAGTTTCTAATCAACTGCGGTATTTTTGCTTGCAGTTTGAGAAATAGAGAAGCTGATAGAAAGCCATGGTCCTGAAGAGCGCTGTCTTATTAAATCCATACAGGCCTCGGAAGCCAGAGCAGAGATCAAAGCCCAGAATTTTCATATCAAACTTCCCCCCAAATCACGGCTGACACACACTGCAATTAACGCAGAGGGTTCAACGCACTGCGGGTGAACCTGCACAGAATGGAGCGAACACTAACAATGTCCCCATGGAAGCAGGGCCGAGATGAGAGGTGAGTCATTGTGATAACAATTACAGCTCAGTGCTGCGAAATGAAGTCTGTGGGCCGGCATTCCAGCACAGAAGTTCAGAAGGTTTATTAGTTAAACTAACTGAAATCCGACACCACAGACAACTCATTTTCCTAATTACAAATACTCAACTCGAAAGCTTAAATAAACAAAGCCATGTTAATGTAATCACAAGTAAAGGGCTCGGGTTGATTAAAGGTCACATGCCTTGTAAGAACTCACCGCAGTCGTTCTCATCACTGTGGTCAAGACAGTCATGAAATCCATCACACTTCGCATTTTTCTTTAGGATACACGCTCCGTTGCTGCACTGATACCACATCCCAGAGCAGCCCGTCTCTGTAAAACATCAAACTTTCTGTCAGACTGACATCTCACAAAAACACTCCAGATGAACTCAGGCATGAAACATTAACCTTTCACATTCAGCCATCGTGGATTGGAGTAACTACTCAGTGCTTAGGAGCTGTGCACACTATATTTTTCAAAACAGCCTCAAAACAGATGCAGGTGTGTGTTTTTATTTTATTAAAAAAAAATTTGAAGTGTGAGTTCAGTACCTTGAGTACAGTTGGTTTCATCTCTTCCATTAGGACAATCTTTCTCTCCATCGCATACATAAAGAGGATGAAGAGGAGTTAGACTGCCGCAGTTCTTAGAGGGTTTTGCTGCAAATTGAAAGACAATATAATCATATCATTTTACAATTCATTATTCTCATAGACTCGAAGAAATTCCTTTTGATGGTCAGTTACAATCATTGGAAAAATCTTGTTAAACCTTAGCTCTTAGATTATACATGCTATACCGTCAAACGTATGTGGACACCCAACCATTACACTGAAATGTGTTTCTACAACCATCTTGTTGCCACACAACTGTATAGATTACCTTTATGTTCAGTAGTATCACAATTTCCCTTTATTGGAACTAAGAGGCTCAAATTTGTTCCAGCATGACAATACCCCAGTGCACAAAGCAGAGGTGGGAGGTAGTGCAGTACGTACTTTGTTGCTGTACTTAAGTACAAATTTCATGTATCTGTACTTGAATATTTCAAGAATATTACTTGTATATTTATGAGTATTTGACTTTTATTTGGCTTAAAAGTACAGCAAATACCTGCTACCTTTACTTAATTACATTTCTGCATGTTGTGTTACACAACAACAGTGGTGTGCAGTATTTGAAATGGGAATTTCGCCATCTGCTGACTATTATGCATAATTGCATGACTTGCTATTCCTTCGAGGCACACATACAGTAATAACGAAACTGGGGTTTTGAGATCAGGAGGGAAGTTGGTTGCCGACAGCTATATAAAAAACAAAGCATATTTACAATCGAGAAAGAGAGAGAAAGATTTTTTTACTATGAAAATGGCTACTATAAGCTAACACAAGCCCTTTACGTTTGATACTTATGTAAATGTGAAGGTGTGTCCTTCTGTAATTTAGTAATTTTGTAATGAGTCTAATTTTGACCTAATGAACACCTTTGGGATCAACTGGAACTGGGTGTCCTTAGATAACGTCAGTGCCTGTCATACAAATGTAGTGAATCACCTTCCCAGACGAATGGAGCTTATTAAAACAGCAACAATACTGTAAGACTACATCTGGAAAGGGATGTTTACCAGACCTTTGATCATTTATCAAATTAATTTTGCCACAAATCAGTTGATAAATCCTGTTTCGTCCAAATCCTTCAACCAAACTGAGAATGTTTTAATCCTAAACTTTGTTTTAAAGCCCTTTAAAGAACACTATCAGACCTGGTTGTGATATAAGCACATGCTTTTTAATTTTATTATTATTATTATTTTGTTTGTTTTGTAGGGAAATTCTGGTGTCAAAATGAGGCAAAGGTTTCCCTCTTTCTTACTACTATCCTTATTTAAAAAGAGGATTTTAAAACTTTTTCCCAGCTCCTTCTCGTAAACAAACTCTCACTGGCTATACAGTATCTCAGGAGCCGGACTTGATACTGTACTAAACCTGGTATATGCAAAACTCAAATGTTTAATCTCTAACCAGTAGCACCTGCAGTGTGAGTGTGTGGGTGTGTGTATGTGGGTGTGAGATTACCACAGACAATAACTTCAACATGTTTCCTTGTACCAAGAAAAGCACAGACTCTAATCATACCTGTAATGTTAGTCTAAGGGCAGCTGTTCAATTTCATCAGTAAAGATTTTAAAATATGTGTCCGTGCAAAACAAAGACATTCAAGACTACAGCTCTTACATACTAGGAATAACTGTGGTGTGATGATGAGGATATGAAAAAAAATTTCATACCAAGGATTTATAAAAATTTCCCAACACTAGTAAAGTAAAAATAGTTATTTTTATAAAAAATTATACACAAATGATTTGTGGTGCAAAACTAATAAGGCTGCATGTGAGAGAAAATTCATACCAACATTCTAGAGCTATGTTTACACAATAATATTTTTTTTTATATATGTTGTACATATTTGTCCTGCATAAACATTTTCATAGAAATTAGACACAATTAACAACTGCCTTAAAACTTCCACTATAAGGACAGTTTCTGTATAAATACAGTTTTTTTTTTGTCTGTGCTTTTTTACAAAGCAGGGAAACGTGCTGATGTTTGATGTTTTTGGCTCATGGTAATCATACACACACTCCAGATGCAGTTTATAGAACTTCGGAGGAAAAATTCCATTGCTGTCCTTTAATGTCATCATGCCACAGTCATCTGTAACTCAGGCGATTTTACTGGTTTGTTTAGTGACAGACAGAAAGTTGACGTACAACAGAACACCTCGTCGCTCTCATCCTGACAGTCATCCAGGCCGTCACAACGTCTTTCTTTTTCCACACACAACCCTGTGGCGCACAGGAAGTGACCATCAGGACACGCTAGAGATAAAACAAGAAGATTTCATTGATTTTCAACAAGTGCTATGAGGAAAATACTGATTAAATTGTAATAACTTCCACTATCATCTGAGGGCAGCATTGCTCTCACGTTGGCTGATGTTGAAGCTGCTGTAGGTGGCACTGAAAGGCAGCTCTGAGCTGCGGGAGCTGCAGCGAAACACCACCTCCACACTTCTCTCAGGAATGCGGAAGACGGTCGCATGGCTCACGTAACGGCCACAGTATCTGCAAGATCATGATGACGGGCGGAGCAGCTTATCAACCTGAGCGCACATTTCATCACCATTACACTCACACTAAACATATGATCACTCACATGATCTCGTTGACTTTCCACCAGCCGTGTTCACATGGAGTCAGATCTTTCAGAGAGAGGATGTAGTTCTGAAACTTCAGAGCGACGCCAAGAGAAGCGCTGTGTGTCTAAAAAGAATCAAACCCCTTCAGATCAAATGTCACAGATGCTTTTAAATGAGACAAATGCTTCACATATGTTGCTTTTCCATGTAATAAATATTCACTGTAGTGATGTACCTGAAGCCTCCAGCTGCAGGAGCACAGCGGGGGAAGAAGACTGGGGTAGAACGGGCTGGTCATATCATCTGCCTCGCCTGGGGCCGATGGAACGTCAATTACACTCAGACATTCTACAGATGTATGAAAGATAAGAGAGATAAAGGATGAGATACCACCTCTAGATCTTTAATTACTTTCGTAACAGAGGTCAGACTTGTATACGGTGAATATTCAGTACATCCTCTGACAATCCAGCTGTCTTTCTCACATTCTCACATACCCTCCTCAGGAATGGCCTGGAAGAATCCTCGGAAGCTCTTGCTGCCTTGGGTGAGTGTAAAGGAAAGCAGCATGACGTTAGAGGTGGAGACGAGAGATATCGGGACTCGCACTGTCTCACACAACCTACAGGAGAACACACTCACTGAACACACATTGAATGTATATTATGTCTGCTTATACAGTAGCCTATCCAACATTCTTTAATGAGATAATCACCTGCTATTTACTGCTAATAATAAAGTTGCTATACGTTCTGTACCAGCCTGATTTAAGCACAAACCTGTGCAAGGTTTTGGCTCTCATAGGGAGCAACGCGTCATACACAGTGAGGGCATCGTATATGCAGTCACTTGGGTCAATGTTCAGGCTGTTCACCGTGAGTCGGATGATGGTGCCAGGACAAGACGTGAGTTTGATGTGGCAGCTCAGACCTCCCCATGATGAGAAAACATTCAGTGGGACTCTAACATCGGGAAGGCCTGCGTACAGCTTATTCACACACTCAGAACCTGAGACAGAGAGAGAGAGAGAGAGAGAGAGGCAAAGGGGTATGCACTTTAACCCCCAAACTCAGGACTAAATTTGGGATTTGAAACACATCTAGTGATACTAAACAAACAGCAAAAGCATTACCTGCAGCGATTGATGTGTAATCTGAGCGAAGAGCAACTGAAGAGGAAAAAGTGTAATAAATATACACTGATCATTGTTTTCATATATTATACACAAGAGGCGTTCAAGTCAAACTGGGATTTGTGATGAAATTTCTGTTTTATAATGGTGTAAAACTGGTGGACAAGAACAATAAGGTGAGTAAAACATACAGTATGAATGGTTCAAACATTTTAAATGTGAATGATGATCCCGGGCCAAGGTAGATCAGAGCACACTACAGTCGTTTCTATAAACATTCAGAGAGTGGAACGCCTCTCAACAGACAATCATTCACCAACACCACTGAAATGCTGGCCTCCCAGGAACTCCTTTAGTGGCCCATTCCTTTACTCAATCACTCACTCATCGTCGATATTGCTTCATGCTGTATTCAGAGTCGGAGGGCCTGGAGCCTATCCCAGGAGACTTAGGACATGAGGTGGGGTACCCCCTGGATGGGGTGCCAATCCATCGCAGGGCACACACACATACACACACCCACACACTCATTCTCACACTACGGCAATTTGGGAATGCCAATTAACCTAATCTGCATGTCTTTGGACAGTGCTAACCATTACACCACCGTGCTACTACATTTCTACAATGATGGTATCTAAGCACTAGTGAAAGCTGGGGTAGTGTAGCAGGGGATTATATACAGAAATAAAGTTTTTAACTCTATAACTGCCTTCTGTTATTCTGCTCAATTAAACGTGCTTTTAAATGGACTAGTCCATTGTAATTAAAAATTCTGGTAAAACAAATTACAGGTACATTAAGTGAATTCAAAACTCTTTAAATCCTGTGAATTGACTGTTACGAAGTGTAAATGTTATAGTGTAAGTTTTCGTATAATACGTTTTCATATGTTTCTCTTTATGAATGTCATTCTGCAACATGACACAAGAAAATGACAATAATAATTCAGTGCCTATGATTACACAAGCGTCTCAGATGATATATCATGTCATTAAACGCATTAGTGTTCTCTCTGAATCGCAGCCTCAGACAGGTATCACTCGTCTTACTGTTGATGAAGATGGAGTCAATGTCCACTGGCAGTCCCAGCAGGAAGCCCACAGACGATCTGTTCTGTAGAGACGTGAGCACCGAATCTTTAAGTATCACGCTAACACACTCCTCACACACTGCTGGAGTCTTTAGCCTTGGCACCACAAAGATCATCCAGAAATAGACCAGCACGCCACCTTGATCATTGTTACTGACGAGGACAAGACCAGAACACAGCACATGCAAAAGGTTACTTTTCAAAATGTCTAGGTATGATTTCAATGTTTCCAAAATGTTATTTAAACTCAAAAGTATACTTAATTTTTTTTAAATACTTAAACACTGTACTACATAAGTCATTAGGTTAGCCAACTTAGCCATCTTGCACATAAGCTACAGGGCTAATGTAGCTGACAATGAAAAGTGTAAGTGTACGTAATGTACGTACAGAACAATGAGAAATTCCAAAGCTAACATACATTTTAAAAAATAGTTTAAAAACAAACAAACGAAAACAAGATTAATGAAAATAAGAGGCTAATGGAGTTAACAATCAAATCTAAACAATATGTACCACATGCCTAAAGTAGCTAACAATAAAGAATACATGACTAGAGTAGCTAATAACAATTAATACAAGGCTAAAGTAGCTAACAATAAATAATACAAGGCTCAAATAACTAACAATAAATACTACAATACTAAAGTAGGCAACAATAAATGGCAAAAAGCTAAAGTAGACAACAATACTGTATAATACCAGAACCATTAATGTAGCTAACAACAAACACTACAAAGTTAATGTGGCTAATAAATGCTACAAGGCTGATATAGCTAGCTAACAATAAGTACCATTTTGATGTAGATAACAATAAATACCACAAGTCTATAGTAGATAACAATAAATAATACAAGGTTAAAGTAGGCAACAGTAAACACCGCAAGGCTAATGTAGCTAACAATAAATACTAGAGTATTTATTAGATGTAGCTGAATGAAATTCTAGAGGGGAAAAGTCATGCGTGTGTGTGTGTGTGTATGTATGTGTTTATGTGTGTGTTTGATGACGTCAGTACCTCAGGTCAGATATGACGGTGTGTTTGTAAAGCTTTGATACTGATGATGATCTGTAGACTTTGCTGACCTTTATCAGAAACAGAGGAATGCAAAATTAATATTCACTCTAATACATTAATAATGTTTAATTAATAATTACTCATTTCTTTTTATTCCACAATGCTGATTAATTCTCTATTCTGATTGATCAGAAGTCATTTATTAATTTTCAGTAACAGCAGCTCTGACAGTATTTCCAGATGTACAGTAATTCACTTTCACAGATTACATCATCATTACCACATGTTGTATTTGATTTGCCATGGACACGAATTCACTGGAGTCTGTGTGCCGGTACTCTGGTATGAACTCCACATTAGCAACACGAAACACACCAGCGAAGTACACACCACTATTGCTTTCTCTCCGGACTATAAAAAAAGACAATATTTCACAGCAAAGTCACCAAGCAAGTAACCCATCACCACTCTTATTCCTCAAATCCTGCACATTGTCTCAAAAGGTATGTATGTGTGAGTATGTGTGTAACACGTACATGTAAAAACCCACAAAAGTGACCACATGATCACCACAATGACAAACACCACAACTGTAATAATCAAGACCAGATTCTGCAGGTTCACTGGAGGCCTCTTCTTTGCCTTCTTTGCTCTTCTTCTGCGCCTGTTGTATTTCCGACATAGTTTATCGAGCATGGCGTCCACCGTGGCCACCTCCACAGACACATCTGTCACCTGTAGACAAGGTATTAGATCACAAACACATCTAAAACATGAATATAAGAATTAAGAGGTAGAAGTTAGTGGCGGTTTCTCCGAGAGGCCAGAAGGGACGCAGCCTCGCCTGTCCCCCCCCCGAGTGTACTTGTCATTTTAATAATAATAATAAAAAACACTCTGTTTAACAGTTTTTTTCAGTAATAAACTCCTCTGTGTTGTTGCTGACTGCTACAGTATCTCATCCATATTTTTCACTGAGTATTTTACCAAGAGTGAAACAGCGACCCTCTAAATGTTATGTAGTGAATAAGTGGTGGAACACGGTATTGCATCCTATACTTCAGCTGTTGTTTTCGTGGCCTTGACTCACTCCTTGTTCACACTGCAGGCAAATCCAATTTGTTTCATAAATCTGATCTTTAGAACCGACTTTCCAACCTGTTATTTGAAATTGATCAGATCAAATTTAACCCTGTTAAAAAACCACTGGCAACACATTGTCAACCTGTCTGTATTGGCTGCTGTGGTAAGGATGCCAGAGGCCTGCATGCAGCACGATTTTTCCTCATATATCACTCTGTTTCTATATATTCCCTCTTATTTTGCTTGTATTGATGCATCCTCCCCAACATACTATCAGACATTGCCCTCCATTTCCATACTGTGGTTAAGCCAGCTCCTTACGGTTAATTTAGCAATTCAAGGGTACGGCATTTACATGCTTAGCGATAATAGCATCAAAAGTAGCAAAACCATCTGGTTTGTATCTGATTTCAAACTTCCTCTGGAGCAAATGGGATTTGCAAAAATCTGATTTAGTGTAGTTTTTACTGTTCAGACTAGATGAAAGCAATCAGATTCCAAACTGATCTGCATATGCCAAAAACTGCATTTGGTTTGGCAGTCGGTACTTTTTGCAGAGACAACCATATTTGAAACCATGTTTCGAAAGTTGATGTTAGTGGGTATTGTTAGTGGTAAATGTTAGCAATAGATGCCAGCGCTACATATTAGCGATACATGTTAATGATAGATGGTGTAACCCATTTGGATCCCTTTCAAAGTGAGTGATTGAAGCGGTAATTCCAACCGCTGCTGTTGCGATATGTGACAGTGATAAGAAAGAGCAGTGCCAATCCATGCTGTGAAGGTGAATCCAAAACTCAAACCTTTGATTTCACACACACACACACACACACACACACACACACACACACACACACACATACACACACACATACACACACACACACACACACACGCACGCATGCACGAATATATAATCTGAATTAAACAGAAAATATACAGTAATTTAAACAAATATTTAAAGAAATCTACCTCATGAGGAAAACACTCTGAAACAATTGTTTTCAATATTGTATGCAACAAAACCTTTTGTGTTCATTAACATACTGTACATACATATGTACATACATGCATACATACAAAGATTAAATTAAATATAAAAATCCAAACATCCTAGAAAATCCTCACATTGTAACATCAAAACATTGATTTGTTTTGATGGCTACATATTTTGCTGAATAAATACACAAAAATGTAAAAAAAATTTGTCCATTGCTTACTTATCGTTGGATGCTACATATTCTGTACACTTTATTTGAGGTTACAATGTACTGTAGATATGGCCACTGTTTATAAATTAGTATTCCATGTTAAAGCCGTGGGTTGTGTAAAGCAGGAGAGACGACCACTTTCCTGTTGGAAAACTTCCTGGTGTGTTTCACCGCCATACACTTCTGTGTGTAGGAGTTAACCTGTCCAGCCTTATGGTGTTTCAGTGAACATTCATTATTCATGGCATGTCATTATCCTCTCGTTTTACTTACTTCCACTGAGCTAACTGAGGGCTGCTTAGATGTTCATAGACTAATAACCTCACTTAAAGAACTTATAACTGTATTTGCACATTTTTCACAGAACACAACAGAAAACAGGGGTTGAAAATCGTTCATTTACAGTACAGGTGCGGTAAAATCCTTTTGAGCTGCTTTCTAATCACTGTACATTATACATATTTCCTTACACATATCAGATTAATTTCCCTAATTTCCATTTTGATTCTGTAAGGCTGCTTTGCAATGATGACTATTGTTAAATGCACAATATATAAATAAAATGGAATTGAATTAAATTGAACTTCACAGTTGAAAAAAAAAGGAACTGAAAATTTGTGGTCAAGCTCTCACCTGAGAATGTGAATATAGTAAAGAAAAAGGTACATAATGTCACTTTTTAAGGAACACTACTTGTACTACTCTAATTAAGATAAAGACTTTATGTACCAGGGGTGGCTCAGTGGTTAAGGCATTGGACTATGGTTCGGAACCACGATGCCACTGTTGGGCCCTTGAGCGAGGCCCTTAACCCTTAACTGCTCATATGTGTAATGAGATAAAAATGTAAGTCGCTCTGGATAAGAGCGTCTGCCAAATGCTTAAATGTAAATGTACTTTCCAGGCACACACAGAAGACACACAAAGATTCCCTTCATGACCTCACTTGAATAACAATTAACTTTATTTTAGGAAGTGCATAAAGAAATAGCATTAAGGTTAAGACAAAATTTTTTTACACTCACACTGATGTGGTCCTCTGGCAGTGCATCGTCCTCGCTCGCCTGGCTGCTCTCTCCCTGCACCTCCATGCCACTGGTACATTCCTTAAGCTTAATGCTTCTTCTACCAAATGAATTACAACAACACCACACTCATATCCACCATGTCTGTGCGCTGTGACAGCCGGGTGCACGTGTGTGAAGCAGCTGAGCTGTGCTTATGAGCATCCGGTGAACATGTGTAATTGTATCCGCACCTGCTAAGATCCTGTTTCTTTAATTCTGTTATCTGAGAGATCCGTTCAGTTTGGAGCAGCAGTGTTCTCAGTATTTTTGCTGCCAGGAAGGAACTTCTTTTAGAAAAAAAAATAGTCTACTGATCTCAGGACTGATTTGATTTTATGAATGGAATAATCACTGGCAGTCTCAGGGTCTGGGGCAAAAAAATTTATAAAAATCCAGTCATACACCCATTAGTGCACTTGATTATGTTTCCTGTGTTCCATGTACGGGAGAACTATGGAGCACTGCATCATGTCGTCTCCACACGGGCAAGAGAATTAATTAAGTTCCCTCTGCATCATATATTATCCACTAAAGGGGCACCCTAGAGGGCAATTCATCATGTTTCCTAGCATGTATGAGAACCTCTAGACCACTGCATCATGTATTCTCCACTTGGAGGGCACTTCATCCCATTTGGAGCTTGTACTGTACACAGAGGACACTCACATGTAGGTGAACACTGTAGAGCACCTAATCATTAAATTATGGATTTAAAAAAAAAAGGGCCGTTCAAGTCAAAACAGGATGTTTGATTGAGCAGAATAACATACACAAGTAGTCAGAATAAAAACTACCTGCATCACATCTGGCTATCAGAACTCTAATGGCCCAGACATGTGGAAATGGCTTGTAGTGTCAGTCTGGATAGTCACTGATGGATGTACGTCCTTCTTTAAAACGTTTGCGTCATTCAAATTCTTACTGCATCTAAGAGTCTCATCACCGTACTGTGCTTCAGGAAGTCTTTAATCATTTTTATGCCTAGGTAGCTACAGTAGATACAGTACATACTGTAGACTGAAAGGTAGCATCAATCTGAAATTTGACAATATTTAAGATGTAAAATGTGTATATTGTTTAAAAATTCTAATTTTATTTGTCACATACACAGTCGTACACAGTACAATATGCAGTGAAATGTTTATAGTGTATATGCCTTTTTTATTATTGGTTTTATTATTGAACCCGTCCTTAGGAATAGTGCAGCTCTTCTTTGCTCCAGTCGATGCTTAAGGCATGCATCAGGTTTTTACTTTATTACACAGGTTGCCTTTATCACCATGGGAACATGGTACCATGGGATGCTCACAGGCGGTACTCCTGCATTTTCAGTGTTCAATTCAATTCAATTTTATTTGTATAGCACATTTAACAATTAACATTGTCGCAAGCAGCTGAACACAAGAATTATTGAAGTTTGTATGAAATGTGAATGTCTATGAATAAAAATGATAAGATTGTGCTTGATGAGAAAATCCAGGATGACGGCAACAGTGGCAAGGAAAAACTCCCTGAGATGGCAGTAAGAGGAATCCTTGAGAGGAACCAGACTCGACAGGGAACCCATCCTCATTTGGGTGAGAGCCAAATAGTAGTAAATGTTTTATCCGTGTCAGGGTCATAATTATAGAGTTCAATTATTCGTTTGTTTATTGTTATTGTATATTTTGGGAAACAGAACCAACAAAGTTCATTAGACAATTTCACAGACAAAAGTAATGATTGGCAATGTGTCTGTGCACGTGTGTGTGTGTGTATATGTGTATATATATATATATATATATATATATATATATGTGGCTGTAGGTTGCCAGAAGTCGCAGACATCAGCAACATAACATCCAGGATCATTTGTGCTTTAAACCTTTTCCATTTGTTCCAGATCTGGACATAAACCTCCTAAAAAAATCTATAAACAATCTGTATAGAGTTCATTCATGTGCCTCCTGCCGGTCTGTGCTTCTTGGTTGCAGAGATCTTAAATAATAGATCCCCATGATTTCTTTTGTTATTAGTGTCAGAGCTCCAGTTTAAACCTGGCACAGCTAACATGTCCGGGTGATCAAGTTCATCAGAGATGGGAGAGGTGTTGTGTGTATGCATCATTACAGAGTGTCAAATAAAGTGTACATGAGCACAGAGTCAGACACACACACACACACACACATAAGTGTAAGTGTTTATTTACAGAACATGAATTTCATTTTTAGTGCAGTGTCAGACTTTTCTAAAGTTAGAACTAACTTTTAAAGGTTCCAGCCTTACCTTGATAAAATTATACAACAAGCTTGATGAATACGCATCATGGTCATCTATAATATAATACTATAATAATACTATAATATATATATATATATATACTATAATATATAATACTATAATAATACGCTGACGTGGTGAACAGAACGATACAAAATCTGATACAAGCAGCACCATTACCACAGCAGCAACACACACATACGTAGAGCATGAACACTTTTGGTACCAAAGGCTCACAAATACACACACACACACATATATACACACACTTATACTTATTTGTTCTTCTCTGTTGTCCTTCACATTGGCACCGGAGCTGTATGGGGAACTTCTTTATATTATCATTTAAAGACTATAACATTTCTATTGTCCTGGTCATTTCCGGAAAAGGCCGTTGCGTGTGAAGCTGTACCAGAGGTGTGCAGGTTTCCTCTTGGGTTCTGCTAAGGAGAAGACCTGCTGCTGCGGGATACTGGTGGGTACAGTGATGTGGCGCTGGTGGATGGGGTGTAGGGGTTGGTGCGGATGGGACACTGGGTGACCTGCGTATTTTATATATGAGGAAGAATGTGACACATGCAGTTTGTATTAGCTAACTTTTGTTCTTTTTTTTTTTTTTAAACAAAAAGAACAACTCATCTTACTTTTAACTTTGCCTCGCTTTGATTTTCTGGCATTCTGAATCGCTTGCTTTCTTTGGCTTTCACTAATCTCCATACCTGAGAGAGAGAAGGAACAGTTCATTACATCACATTTAATACATTAAACATAAAACCCTGAACAAATATGACACAATACAATTAGTTCTGATGATTTAAGACGTGCCTCCTTCACTGGATCTGACACACACACACACACACACACACACCACACCTCCTTCCCTCACAGTCTTTTTTTTCTGAGACTCACCCATCTCCTTGTCCTCTTTCACACGTCTGCGTTCTCGACTGAAAGCCTCGAGCCACAGCTGCTTGTCCTGGGCTTTCCTGCAGCTCAGCACACACAGCACCTCCAGCGTGTCGTGGTTGCGCAGGGCGACGGCGTTCCGCAGCGTCCCCAGGTCCGGGTGCCGGCCGTCAGTCAGGTCGAGGGGCACCACGATGTCCGTGTTGAGGCGTCCGCAGTAGTGTAGCAGGTCTCGTCGTAGGACGTCCTTTTTACAGAAGACCAGCTGGTGGTCGAACAGGAAGCAGCTGCGTTGCTGCGTCTTCCCAGCACGGACCACTCGCGTCAGCTCACCTGAATGGATGAGTTCAGAGCTCCGGGATAAGACGTCTTCACCCTGATGAAAGACACGTTTTAGAGGTTATACTTCAGTAACAACTGTAATGACAGCAATGTATCACAGCGAGATACTGTACTGTAGGTATCTACTCAGTGAGGTTGCCCCCTGGTGGACATTTTGGAGAGTGTACTACAGCTGCAAAAGATTTTTTTCTAGTCCTGATTAAAGAATAAGAATGTTTAGTAATTATAAATATTATTTCATACTATAAATTAATATGTATTGTAAGACATTGTAAGGTTCGATCTTGGCTATATATGACTGACACAGAACCTTTAGGTATAGGCTGGCTAAAACCAATCATCTCTAAATCAATAAAATCTACGTGTAACTAGTTTTATGCTGGACTCATTTGTCTACGATGCTCAATGTATGAAACATTTAATAGATCTTTAGTTTTGCCTCTTAAACCTTTAAAGCTTTTATGTAGATGTTTTCCTGTTAGACGTTTTTCACTAGAACAATTTAATGAAGCAAAGAATGAAGAAGAAGAAGAAGAAGAATATTCAATTATTGTCACATGTACTTTTTACAGCACAGCGAAATTTCTTCTTCGCATATCCCAATTACGAAACTGGGGTCAGAGCGCAGGGTCAGCCAGCTTACAGCGCCCCTGGAGCAGATAGGGTTAAGGGCCTTGCTCAAGGGCTCAACAGTGGCAACTTGCCGATGCTGGGGTTCGAACCCCCGACCTTCCGATCAGTAACCCAGAAACGCACAGCCTTAACCGATTGAGCCACCACTGCCCTTATTGAATGCTTAATTATCTAATTAATTACCTAATTAAGAGAGGCTAAGTGTGAGCAAGATATTTTTAATATTAGCAAGTCATTACTAAGAAGCTCTTCAAACTATTTTACCAGACGTTTGAAATACTCTTCAGTACAGTGTTCCTCGACTAAATAAAGGCTTCTCAAAATGAATAAAAAAAGAAAGAAAATACAACCTTTTTTGATAAAATTATTAAATATATAAATTTAGACAAATTGTGTTAGACACATTGATGCAAATATACTAACAGACAAATAATCACAGAAAGTGCTAGAACCCTTAAACAATATCCAGACTCGAAACTTCACATAAAGTGTTTTTTTAAGTAACACAAGCTACAGGGTGAAAAACTCAGACAGCTGCAGCTGAGACAACAGCGCTGGTCCGTGTAGTGTCTGTCCTCACCTCCCAGTGCAGGATGGCCTCCTGCCAGTGCGCGATGGTGTCGATGCTCTCCAGCCTCCTCTTCCTCTCATTGATCAGACTGGCCACGTTCTTCATCGCCTCGTGGGCTTTACACACACCTTCAAAGTCACTGAAGTGAGAAATGTTGGGAAAATAAAGAAAAGTGTATGTATAAGTGTATGGTAATGTATGAATGTATAAGTGTATGTATAAGTGTATGGTAATGTATGAATGTATAAGTGTATGGTAATGTATGAATGTATAAGTGTATGTATAAGTGTATGGTAATGTATGAATGTATAAGTGTATGTATAAGTGTATGGTAATGTATGAATGTATAAGTGTATGTATAAGTGTATGGTAATGTATGAATGTATAAGTGTAAGTATAAGTGTATGGTAATGTATGAATGTATAAGTGTATGGTAATGAGGTTGTACTGGAGGCTGTTTGTTAAGTGAACTGGAAATCAAATGTTCAAATATTTGATTGTGTTGTATATGACAGATATTATTATTTTTTCTAATATAAAGTGCTACAATGCAAACATTAAATACATACATAAATATATTCTTCATAATTTTAATTAAGACACGTATGCAAAATGATTAAATACATAAAGGTTTATCAGAATTCATATTTTTTTTGACTTTCAGATGAGTCGCCAGAGTGAGAAAAAAAAACGTCCCCTGCTTTTTTACATGAACACTTTTACATTGCGTGTACCTACAGTACCTGTGGTCTTTAGGTGTGTATTTGAGCAGCTCGCCCAGCTGTAGCGGGTATTTACAGATCTTCTGCACCGGCGTGAGCAGGAAGCCGGTGATGGAGATGTCGATCATCTGCTGCAGGAGGCGACAGGCCTCGAAGAAGTGCTTATAGCGTCCCTGCTTCATCAGTCGCTGCAGCTCGGCACACGCCGCGGGATGTGTGTTACAGTACTCCGAGTATATGGAGAAACCTTCACCCTGACCCAGAAGTACGGAGTGTGAGAGTGTGAGAATGAGTGGCGTGAGGCGTTTCTCCCGCTCTCGAAGTTAGCAAGAAAAAAAATTATGTACCTGTTGAAGAAAGCACGAGCCAATCTCACTCCAGTGAGGGTTTTCTTTGTTGTAATTCTTTTCTAGATCCTTCAGGAACTTTCTTTGGAACTTGTAGATTTCTTCGATGTTGCTGAAGATGGTCTTGAGTTGGGCGTCTGTGAACATGCCGGGGTGTTTCCTGCACTGGCGGATATAACCCTGAACACACACACACACAAAAAATACACATTTTATCATTTTAACATGATTTAGACAAGTTCTTCCAAAGGTCCTTGTTGTAATTTAAGAAGTTGGCCATCAGGGGGAAGCAGTGAGCAGAAAACAGACTGATATGGATTAGTGCTGCGATTCATTTAATCTCACAAGGATTAGAGCAAAAAATAAAAGATTTTAGATAAGGAAACGCAAATACCTCGACTGATTCATCGTGGTATCAAGGTAAAGGTTTTTTAAGTATAGTAACAAAGGAGGACTTTCCAGGACAGATTTACAACAATAATTATTATTACTTCTAATAATATAACAACTTAAACCAGAAATCATAATATATTTTTCCTCCGTAATACATTATATTTCAATAAGATGGGGAACAATTTTTATGTTCATGCTGTTGGAGAAGTCGGGGAAAAGGACATAAAATTATTAATATTTCTAACAAAACCATATGTTTTCTGTTAATTCTATAAATGTTTCCTTGGACTTGCGTGTTTATGGTGATATGATCACGAATTTAATGATAGGTAAGGAAAAACTATAAATGAAAATAATAAATTGAAACATTGGCACCCCGTCTACTACCTTACTGTAAGTCTCGCACCTTAAGTCTCCTGAGAAAGGCCCCAGGCCCCTCCATGACCATGAACACTGGATAAAGCGGTATAAATGATGTTTGAGCGAATGATAAAAATAATAACTATAAATCCATAACTACAAAATAAATGTTTTTTTTGACTACAATACATTTAATTTATTCATTTATATTTTCAACTACAGTTTAATAAGCATGTGACCCGCGTATCATATGAACAGAACTGAACTACAGTCACAAGCCGGTTTCGAGTTCTGAGATCTTTCTTTATAGATAATCAGTTAGATAAAATATCTTTGCTGTATAAACCTTAAAACCTCAGCACAGTAACAATCAGTATCTCTGTTTACATTTCACAATCATCCGAGAAAGTTTCGCTGATACGGCGTTTAAAGCACGATAGAAATGATCAGGCGTTGGTTAATATCACTCTGCCGTGCTGAGAGGAAATGTTGCTGCTTGCAAACACATGAATGTGGCTCGGATTACATAATGTGGACACATAATGTGGACACATACAGTACAGAGTCTCACCAGGAGGAAAGGAGCAGAGATACAGTTTCAAAATGTTCAAGATTAAACAAAGCTGTGTATCGTGTAAGAACAATCGAGAACATAAAAACTCACGTCTCAACACCTTCAGTCTTCAGAAACAGGCCATGTATGTGTGTGTGTGTGTGTGTGTGTGTGTGTGTGTGTGTGTGTGTGTGTATGTCTGTGACCTTTGGCAGAGGTATACAAGGAATCAGAGAGAATGTGTGTGTGTGTGTGTGTGTGTGTGTGTGTGTGTGTGTGTGTGTGTGTGTGTGTGTGTGTGTGTAAAAGAGAGAGTAAGGGAGGGAGTATCACAAGAGGGAGGACTGAAAAGATGTGCGAAGGAAATGAAAGAGTTTGGAGGAGATTAGAAACACAAAGGAGGGCAACTTAAAAAATATTTGTTCGGAGAAAGAGAACGTTTTCTCTCTGGAAGAATAAAATTGTAAGTTTGTAAATGTACAGTAGAGTGTTTTTGAATATTCCTGATAAGAAGCACAAGCCAGTCCATCATACAGAGTTTATAAAACAGTATACTGTATAAAAGGGCGTGTCCTTGTATTCAGATTGGAGTTCCTTGTGGGCGTGGCCTTACCATGTGGTTTGTTTTGGTTGTAAAGCTCAAGACATAAAATGGTAGCGTCCAAAACACGCAAACTCTGTTGTATAATAAAGGTATTAGACATGTGCGTTAATACTTTAATAAATCCTAACAGAAATGTATTCTTAAGTTTTAAGTTCATAAATGATTCTTTGTTGTGGAACTGAACGACGAATGATTCTGAAGAATGTCTGACAACGTCTCAGGAATCAGTTGAATACAAATAAATAAATAAATAAACAAACCTTTGTTGTATTTTGTGTTGAGGGTGTGCAAACTTTTGCACTCGACGATGTATTTTATATAGTGTGTGAATAAGTAAGAAATGTATCTGTGGTGTGAAGATGATTATAACGTCTGATCGTATCACTGCGTGGCGAGGAGGGCAGCTCACCTCACAGATATCTCGGAGGTGTTTGATGTAGACGCGCTCTGTGTTCATGATCTCCTGGACCACGTTGGCCCTCATCTGCTCGCGGTGCTCAGAGCTCTGGCTGCGCGGTTCTTTACAAAGAGCCTCCTGCTGTCCTGGAGAGTTCTCCGCGCCGTCGCTGGCCGCGTCCTCCTGATTCACACGCACCTACGGGACGAGGTTAAATAGTGTTATGAGCTTGGCTTTTATTTATTTATTTTTTTGACCCGTTTAAGATATCTTAAGCTTTGACCCCGAGCAAATGCTGTATTTGTTCTGTTCCACTCGACGGGGGCTAATCTGCTGCACAGTAAATCGAGAGGGCAACGTCTGCATATTTGCTCCATAAGAAGACAAATTTACAGTACTTCCACTTTCCTTTAGAAGCCTCGCTGTTCCCATGACCCCCACCTCCCGCAACACCTGCCAATCAATGGCCGTAACCACGGTGACGCTCCTTCAATGGCCTCTTCACTAAAGCCCGAGAGCCATTCAGAAGTTTCCATGGCTCAGCGTGGCCTGAGCATGGCTTTGTTTCACGCTCGTCGCTTAGAGGGAACCCGAGCGCTGCACACTTACTCTCACAAAGCTGGAGGGGAACCAGGCCTGCCTCTCGCCCACCAGCCCCCACCACCAGTCTTTCTCCTGGGCGTCCAGCACCCGGATGACGTCCCCGGCTTTGAAGGCCAGCTCCTGCTCGCCCATCGTCACGTGGTCCCACAGGGCCTCGGCGTACACCGCATGTCCCGACGAGATGTACTGGAGTGGAGACAGATAAGGAAATAAAATG